>PVKE010003861.1:0-68873 GCA_004027555.1 Craseonycteris thonglongyai
GTGCATAGTTATTTCTATTTTACTTTTTGACAGATAGAGAGAGAGACAGAGACAGAGACAGTTAGAGAACCAAACTGTGGGAACTCCCCAGTTCAGCATGTGGGTCCTGCCTGGGCCGGAGCCGGGATTCGATCCTCGGTCCTCATGGCCTCAAAGCGAGCGCTCAACCCGCTGAGCCGTCCCGGCTTTCCCCTGTGTGTTTATTCTTATATGTTGAAACTTCAGTAACCTCCCAAGTACTCTTGGTTTGATGCAGTACACCTATGGGGATGCATTTTCCACTGCTCAAAACAGTTTTTGAACTCATCAATTTTGGTGCCTTTTAGTGCTTCTGCTATTTTCTTGTTTGTTTGTTTCACCTCTTCCACACTGGCAAGACGTTTCCCTTTGAGGACTTTTTCATCTGGTGAAACAAACAAACAAACAAACAGAAAGTTGCTTTAGATCTGGTAAATAGGGAGCATGAGGTGTGAGTGTCATGCTGTTTCTGGTCAAAAACTGCTGAACACAGAGCGGTGTGGGCAGGTGCTAGTGCGTTGTCAGGCCACACGTTGTCAGTGTAAATGATCCATCACGAAATGGGCTGGCATGTTGAAAGAGTCTGTCTCAAAAAAAAAAAAAATTCGCTGAAGCTAAATGCAACCTCTCACAACGCCAGCTGGTACACTGAGGCAGATGGGTTCCTAGAACACTCACCTAGTGGAGGAAGCCTGCACTACAAGGAACCAGCCCTCCAGAAGATCATTCTGATTGGTTGTGGGGTCTGCCCTCATATATACTACAAGGGTTCCTCAAAATTAACTGGCCTACTCTAGCATGTTCTTATAGCTTCACTTTCCCTTTCGCCTTTCCTACCTGCCCCTTCCTGTCACAGTTCCTGAAATTAATTTTGTTCTTTACACCTCCCTTGCATATTTTTGGCTAGGTGAGAAAGCTGGAAATGAGCCTGAAGAGGTGAAGCTGCAGAATGCCAGCAAACAGATTGTGCAGAATGCCATCCTGCAAGCTGTGCGGCAAGTCTCCCAAGAGAGTCGGCAGAGGGAAGAGAGAACCCGTGACAACCGGGGCCGCTTGCAACTGGATGTGGGGGAATTAACCAAGAAGCATGAAAAGAAGTAGCGCGGTGGATTTGGCTCTCGTCATATGCTTGGCTTCCAGCCTTCCTCTTAGTATAGGATGCGTCGCCACAATGTTGCCAGTAAAGCAAACCAGAGTGTCATCGGCACCTAGCAGTAGAACGAGTTTGCACTAGCCCTTGGCTGAGAAGCACTGTTTTGAAGAAAGCGTGTTAGACGATTCTGTTTATATTAATTCAGTGCCTCTGAAACATAGTGGGGCCAAACACGACACTGTAATTGCAAAAGTAGTTTTGCAGCACACTTTGCTTTTGAAGTTCTTTTTAAGAAGAATAATTCATTCTTGTTTGTTCTGCCTTTTATGTATTCTTTCTGTGATTTTAACCAGCAGTTCTTTTATGCTGAAATACTGAGGGCAGTGCGGTGTTCATTATATTTTTAAAAGACTTGCTGAAAAGGGGAAGGAATGGAGTTTCAGCACCTTCAAATATGGAATTGAAGGCTCTTTTAAAGCGAGTTCAGGTCCAAAATAAAATTAAGCAACAGTGAATTCTAAGACTGAATCCCTCAGGATCTTAACCAAGGTGTATATTTATATTTTGTGTAAAAAAAGGAGCTTAGCATTTCAAGAACTCAGTCTTTTATTCCCAGTTGTTTGATAGTTGGTGTTTACTCTCTGTGAAGAAGCCCTTTAGACATATTTTATGGATTTCTTTTCTTATGTCAAAATTAAAATAAGACCAGTACATCTATATGCATGAGTTGCAATGACTCAGTTCTTTAGCAGCCTCATAAAGAGCAACTAGAATTGTAGGTTTTATTGTGGAAATACAATTGGGTCAGAGTCTGGGGCACAGTGTCCCTGGAAGGAGCTCTGGGGCCTTATACATGCTGTGTTGCTATCAGGCTATATATTTGCACTAGTACCTTGCTACTAAGAACTCCCCTTTTTCCCATCAAAAAATTGGAATTTTTTTTGAGATTATGAAAATTGTATATATCAGGAGTGAGAAAAACATTTTTAAAAATCCTCTGAAGCGTGAAAATACAGCAGGAACAAAAAGATGTGACAGTGTTGTGAATGTTGTTGCAGAGATATACGAGGATGTATGAATAAAGCCATCTCTATTGCAACAGTGTGACTTCTGCTTCATTCCCGTGTGGACCATGCACATCTTGCTAGAGTCCTTAGAGTTCCATTTCCTGGGCTTCATATCAGTTATTGAGTTGGTGCTACTGGGGTCAGAGAAAGAATTGAACCTTTGTTAAAAACCTTTTGGCTTCAGAGTATCAGTGTCTACATTTGATATATTTTTTTAAAGCCAAGTATTTGTAAAAGTCTAATATGTTACTCTTTCCAGAATGGACATACTAGTATATGAATGAAAATGATCTCTCATCAGCTTTGCTAGACTATCTTACACTATGCACAGATGGAATAAATTCACAGGGAGAATGGCCATGGGAGGGAACAGAAGGCTTACAATTTAAATAAGGTTCATTTACAAATGTTTTTCACAGAACTCATGACAATTAAAGAATGAATTTAAGTTGATCTGAAGGCATATGATTGATGTGATATAATTGCACAGTGTATAATATAGTACAAGTGAAGGTATTAAGGAAAATTATTCAGAAGTATTCACACAAACAAATAAACCCAATGCTTGTAGTTAGCAAGTAATCTGGCATTATGTCTATTAAACTATCTGGATATAACCAGCCTTCGTTCTGTCATATGGCAGAAACACATTAACATGCTATTTTTCCTATCTTGTGTGTCTGTGCTAATACATTGGGGGTCTTTGAAAACATCTGATTCACCATTGTACCTACATGTTATTTGTATGGGAAGCACACTCCAGTTCAGCATGTGGATCTGCATGGGCCAGGGCTGGGACTCAATCCTCAGTCCCTGGGACTGCAAGGCAAGCGCTCAACCTGCTGAGCCATCCTGGCTCCCCCTAAGCGTTATTTGTAAGTAAAATATATCTAACTTTGAAATATGTTATCATTTTAAGCAAAGTTTTCTATGTCCTGCTGTTATGGTTCATTTTATACGTGGTCTTTCATACGGCACCATGAGGATTCCCAACACTGTTTTCCAAATCCTTACATATCATAACCCAGCACAGCACTTCCTTAACGGGCCTTCACTGCCACTGTCTAAGGAAAGCTATGGGGTGATGTTTCCTGAGGCTGGAATAGGAAAAGAGGTGTGCTAACACCTCGCCTTTTTATCTCAGGAAGTGAAGATAAGTGGATCTGGAAAGTTGAATGAATTTCATGATTTTTTTGAGACAGAAAGTTTACAGTGAGAAACAGAGATACAAAGTTCTTGGAAGAATAAAAGAAAGTTAAGCAACCCCTGCACTCGATAGGTAGGTGCTGTACTGGCAGTATCCTAAGTAGGCTCAGCTATAAAAATGAATGCATTTGTTGAACTTTTACTTGTATCTCAGTATAAAGTTACTGGATTTGGATGGCTCAGCACGTTAAGCACTCACTTTGCAGCCCTGGGGACCAAGGATCGAATCCCGGCCCCGGCCCGTGTGGACCCATATGCTGAACTGAGGTGTGCTTTCCATGCGGGAGGCCCCCAGTTTGGTTCTCAGCCCCCGGTTCAGACCCTGGTTTGAGGGGCCATGCCTCCCATGTGGGAGGCCCCCAGCCCTGTTCCTGCCCTGTGCGGCCCCCGCCCACCTGTGTGGAGCAAAACCATGTCAAAAACTGATGACATACAACTATGGTGACTGCTCTGGGCCCTCTCCCTTCTCTCTGTCTGTCTTTCTCTCTCTCTCTCTCTGACTCTGTCAAAAAATAAAATAAAATAAATCTTTAAAAAAATGTTAATGGATTCTAAAGGGACTGACAAGAATGTCATTTGACAGAAGAGTAAGGGCTTCCACTGGTTATTATCATAAACCAGCACACAGATTTTGGTTTTAGGAATTAGTTGGAATAGCTTATTCAACATCCTCTATCTTCCAGATTTGCTATGTGGTAAAACGTACATGGGCCTCCTAAGTCTATGTTTTAGTTGTTCATCTTTCACTTTACCTGTCTCTGGGGTAGAACTAAAGAAAAATCCTTTTATGTTACTTTGCTTTTATATAATCATCTACCTAGTGTGAACAGTATTGTAAATGGATACAAAATAGCTTACTGTTTCCTGAGCTTCATTCCCTTTTCCCCCCCTCTCTTTTTTTTTTAGCCAATTAGTCTTCCTTTATGGTATGATTTTAGGTTACAAATATATGAATTGATCGTTTTTTTAAATCACTGAATTTATGCCCTTTGGGCTAGTTTCAGGACTTTAAGGACTTTATATAAATATTTTTTAAAAGGACAATTTTAATTTATCTACTGTAACAGCTATTCTAGTAAAATACAGTGAAGAATGAGATGTCTAAAAAAAATCTGGTAAGTAGTTTAGCCATTTTCCTACCCAAATGGGTGAAAACACTACACGTTTGAGCAAGTGGTTCAGTTTATGTAGGGAGAAAGTAGGAACTATAATAATAATAGTATCTTTCAAGAGAGTGAGAAAGTTTTCAGAAATATATTACTACATTACTCATTACTATCTCAAAATAAGGCGCAGCCAGAAAGATCTTTTTCTCTTTTTCCAGATGAAGTTACGCTAAATTGCAGAGTGAATAAGAATGTCCTAGGTGGTAAAAATTGAGTATTATTGGCACAAGAAGCCATGAATCACTGAACTTCAACTTTGTGAGCATTTAAATTACCTAAGGAGTATAAGAATATAAATTATAGGACTAGATATATTAAAATGAAAGAATAAAACTGCCTCACAGAATACCTTTTTGAACAAAAAATTTAACAAAAATAGTAAAGATCTAATAAAAATAATCATCAATAAGAAAAACGAATCCATTTCTCTAAAAAGTGGGTGCTAAGGAAAGCAGGAAAGCAGTTCCCCAAGAAACTCCAGGGGGCAGAAAATTGAAGATTACAACACAGCATGGAACATTCAACTTCTCTTTCCTCTGCCCCTCAGAAACCATATTGGTAAATCCACAGAATCCTGACCCAGGAGTGGAGAAAGATGAATGAGTGGGTGACATTTTATCATTTGTCTTCTGGCTATAGTAAAATGGAAGTGGATGTTGGGAAGAAATAGGTAAAATAAGAAAGGGACTTCTCTCAGACAGCAGTGACAGCCATATCTTTTAGAAAAGAAAAAAGAAAGAGAGAAAGAAAAGAAAGCACATAATTTAAAAAAACCAAAAAAAAAAATAACCCCTCATCATATTGTAGGAAAATAGATATAGAATGCACAACAGCAATACTTTCAGGATAAAAGAAAATTTCTTGGAACTTCTGGGCTGAGAGTAAGTTATTCACAAAGGTAAAACTTTACTTCATAGCAACATCCAATATTCTAACACAAGGAAGAAAAGACTATAAAGTAGCTTTGAAAGGAGAAAAGTGTGAAGTTATAGGATTATTCCCAGTCAAGGTGTCACTCAAGAATAAAGTCATGAATAAAAAAAAAGTTATTAAGGGTTACCAGTACTCAAAGGCTCTTCTTGAAGAAATTGCTTGACCATGAACTTTAGCCCACTTAAAAATAAATCAAAATAAACACTCTAGGAATGGAGGAGCTGAAGCAGAAGGACAAACGAGGAGCAGTGCCTTTACTTAAATATAAAGTGAATATTTAATAATGAAAATTAGGCTAAAGGATATAAATTGTTATATCTTGAGAATATAAAAATATAAATAACAATCTATAGCTACCCAAAATATAAGTAATATAAGTAACAAAAATAGGAGGTAGGGCAAGGGAAATGACATTATGCTAATGACTTCCTCTGTTAGACAAAAGAGAAATTGTATGATCTTAAGTTGAATGACCTAGTTAAAAATCCCTAGGGAAGTGAACTCTAACACTTGGTGGGACAAGGCATCCCCCTTGACCTCTCCCCTTGAAGTTAGAGCGAGTTGAACAGCTACAATTCAACAGAGAATTCAGTATACAACACACAAACACATCTGAAAGAGCCACACATTGAGACATCTGAAGGTGGGCAAGTTGGGGTGAACAGAAGAGGCAAGGGAGAAGCACAGAGAGGAGGGTTGCCAATGCAGCCCTGAGCTCAGTTGGGTTTGAGGAGAGGGGGGAGGATCAATGCTGCCTGAGTGATCAGCATATAGCATGGCTGAACCCAGTGATTGAGGCAGAGACTTTGGAGAAAAGACCAAATACATTAGTGCCACTACAGTGGTATAACAGCCCTCACTGCTAGAAAGAAAACAAAGACATGGGGCCTGGCCACCTCCCTCAACCTCCCAGAGTTCATCTTCCCCACACCCTTCCAGTGTTAGCATCCCCCCCCCACCCCCAAGCTCCCCAAAAGATAGCAGTTGTCAGGTTAAAGATCAGAAATCTACAGAGAACTAAAGAGACAGTTCCTGAGCAGCAGACACACCGTGTGGCTTTGGTCTGGTGGTAGCCATTACTTAGAGAAGAACAAAGGCACAAACACAGCAGCCACCTCTGCCAGCCCACCCTTCCCCCAACTTCACAGCAGCTCCAAGGGAAGTGGGGGCACTCAGGGCTGTTGAGGTACAGAGCTCTGCATCTGGGTGTAGAGGCAGCACTGGAATTTCAGGGGCTCAGAATCCCATTTCCCATCACATCTTCCCATGGGGATAGTGCTCTGAGACAGAAGTGACCTGGCCACAGAGGAGACACCCACGTCTCTGGGAATTCTTCCATTGCTAGAAGCGGGAACAGGGCAAGAGAAAATAAAACACTCTGGCAAAAGAAAGACCTCTTAATATCAATATTCTGCAGAATTCACTCCCATAGATGTTCAGGATGGGAAATAATTCAATAATGGCTATAAATAAGCAAGGTAACAAGGCAACTTAGAAATAAGATAAAAAATCTCCAAAAACTCAAAGACATGGAAGTCTGTAAATTAAATGACAGGGAATTCAAAATTGCAGTTTTGAAAAAATTCAATGAGATGCAACAAAACTCAGAAATAAAAGCAATAAACAAAATGAATATTTTATCAAAGATATTGAATTAAAAAGAAAACAAATAGAAATTCTGGACATAACTCAATAAAGGAAATGAAGAGTGAAATAACCAGCTTAAGAAATAGAGCTGACAAGATGGAGGAAAGAATTAGTGTTATCAAAGATAGAAATCTGGAATTGATGCTGATGGAAGAAGAGAGAAACTTGAGAAATAAAAGAACTCTATAAGAACTATTTGACTCCATCAAACAGAGCAACATAAAAATAATGAGTATACCAGAAGGAGAAGGGGGGCAGGGGGTGGCACAGAGAGTCTATTTAAACAGTTGATGAGAACTTTCTGAATCTATGGAAAGAACTGGATCCTTGAATCCAAAAAGTAAACAGAAGATCTATTTAATCCTAACAGGCCTTATCCAAGGCATATTATATTGAAGCTGTCAAAAATTAATGACAAAGAATGAAACACATAGACAATGTATTAAAGAATTGTACACCTGGCATCTGTATAATTTGCACTAACTAATGCCATCCCAATAAATTTAATAATAAACAAATAAACAAAAACAAAAAAGAAAGAAATCTCAATGCAAACAGGAAAAATGGCAACCTACAAAAGAAAGCTTATTAGATTACCATCAGACTTTTTAGCAGACACTCTGCAAGGCATGAAGGAATGGAATGAAATATTTAAAGTATTGAAAGAGAAATTATCAGTTAAAAATTTTTTTTCTTGCAAAGTTATTCCTTAGATATAAAGAAGGAATAAAAACCTTTCCAGATATACAGAAGCTGAGGGAATAAAAACCTCATTACAAAAAACACTGAAGTAAGCTATTCAATCTGAAACAAACAAACAATCAATCAATCAAAAATAAGAAGATGGAAAACTCTGAGCAAGATTACTAACAAAGAAGCAGGAAATGCAAGCTCTATACAGAATAGGGCACTATACCATTAGCATAACATAAAGGGTAAAGGAGATAAAAACATAAAAAAGAAAGAGAAAAAGACAATTTGCTACTGCAACTCAGAAATGAACTGACAGCATAAATAGGGATAATTTTTTGACAACAAAAACATAAAAGTGGAGGCAATAAAGGTCTAAATTTGCAAAGGGGAATGGAGATAAGACGCATGATGAAATCAGAGGACTACTATATATATAAAACTTTCTTACATAAATTTAATGGTAACCACACACATTCACACACACACACACACACACAAAATTCAGAACTGAGAAACATAGCATAAAAAAAGAGGAAACAAAGGGAAAAAATCATAGAATATCACCAAATTAAAATAATACACAGAAACATAAAGGCAAAGAAACAATGGAAACAATGAGTTACTAAAAAAAGAAAAGATAAATGGCTATAGGAAATCCTCATATAGCAATAATCACCCTAAATGTAAATAGACTGAACTCACCAATAAAAAAGGCACAGAGTAGCAGATTGGATCAATAAACAAAACCCAACCATATGCTGCCTTCAAGAGCTACAGCTCAGCTTCAAAAACAAATTTTGAATCAAAGTGAAAGGGTGGAAAGTGATACTACAAGCAAATGGCATCCAGAGAAAAGTGTGTGTAGCCATACTTATATCTGACAAAACAGAGTTCAGGAATGAAAAGGTAACAAGTGATAAAGATCAACACTTTTAATGAAGACATAATACTTATTAACATATATGCTCCCAACAGGCAGCACCAAAATAAAATACAGCACTAGTAACAGAACTAAAGGGAGAAGCTGACAAAAACACAATTAATAAGGGATCTAAATATGCCACTAAATTATTCAAACAAAAGAAAGTCAATAAAATATCAGCCTTAAATGACACATTAGACCAAATGGTCATAATTGAAATTTACTAAGCCTTTCATCCTAAAACACCAGACTATACATTTTTTCTTAGTGCACATGGAACAATCTCAAAGATAAACCATATATTAGGACACAAGACTGTCTCAATAAATTTAAGAAGATTGAAATCATACCAATCGTATTCTCTGACCACAATCCTTTGAAATTGGAGATCAAATACAAAAAGAAAGCAGGAAAAAACACAAATAAGTGGAACTCAAACAACATGCTATTAAAGAATGGCTTCAAAGAAAAAATAAAGGAGAGATCAAAAGATGCATAGAAACAAAAGATAATGAAAATACATCATATCCAATCTTTTATGATACAGCAGAAGTGGTAATAAGAGGAATGTTTATATCATTACAGGCATCAAGAAACAAGAAACTCCCCAAATATACAACCTAACATTAATCTTACAGATGTAGAAAAAAACAAAAAAACAAAAAAATGAAACCCAAAGTCAGCAGAAGGAAGGAAATAATAAAAATTAGAGCAGAATCGGGGGTGCTGGGATGGCTAAGCAGGTTAAGAGCTCACTTTGCAGCCCTGGGGTCTGAATCCCACCCCTGGCCTGTGTAGAACCACATGCTAAAATGGAGTGTGGTCCCCAGTTCAGTTCTTGCTGGGGCGAGCTTCCCATGTGGTAGCCCCCTGGTTAGGCCCCCAGCTCGTGAAGGCATGCCTCCCATGCAGGAAGGCCCTGCCGGGTTCCTGCCCTGCATGACCCCCCGCCCACCTGTATGGAATGAAACTATGTGAAAGCTGATGGTGTACAACTATGGAGACTGCTCTGGGCCTTCCCCCTTCTCTCTGTCTCTCTCTGTCTCTGTCAAAAACAATAAAAATAAATCTTAAGAAATTAAAGCAGAATTAAATGAAGTAGAGGACAAAAAGACAGGAGAAAAAATCAATGCAACAAAAAACTGGTCTTTGAAAAGTTTAATAAAATTGACAAACCACTGGCTAGAATCACTAAGGAAAAAAGGAGAAAAGGCACAAATAAACAAATTCAGAAATGAAAGAGAAGTTATGATGAATACCACAGAAATACAAAGGATCACACAAGAATACTATGAAGGATTATATGCTGCCAAATTCAATAACCTAGAAGAAATGCACAAGCTCTTAGTAATATATAATCTTCCTAGACTGAATCATGAAGAATTGGAAATTCTACATAGACTGATCAACAATAAAGAAATTGAAACAATCATCCAAAATCTTCCCCAAAGCAAAAGCCCAGGACCAGATGGCTTCACTAGTAAATTCTACCAAACATTTAATGACGATTTAATATCTGTTCTTCTCGAATTTCAAACAAACAAACAAACAAACAAACAAACAAATAAATAATGAAGAAGAGGCAATACTTCCTAACTAATTTTATGAATCCAACATTACCCTGATACCAAAGCCTGGCAAAGATAACACAGGAAAAGAAAACTTCAAAAAACAAAACAAAACAAGACAAAAAAACTATAGACCTATGTCTCTGATGAATACAGATGCAAAAACCCCAAACAAAATACTAGCAAATTGAATACAACAAATAAAATGATTATACATCATGATCAAATAGAGTTTATTCCAGGGACAAAAGAGTGGTTCAACATACACAAATTGATCACTGGGATATACCACGTAAACAAAATAAAGAATCACAATCATACAATAATATCAATAGACACAGAAAAGACATTTGACAAGGTACAACACCCACTTATAGTTAAAACACTTAATAAAATGGGTACCTCAAAATAATAAACACCATATATATGACAAATACTCAGCTAATATTATATTTCACACTAAGTATGGAGAAAAACTGAAAGCCTTTCCTCTAAGAGCAGGAACAAGACAGGGATGTCCCTATCACCAGTGTTGTTCAACCTGGTATTGGAAGTCCTAGCCAGAACAATCAAGGAAGAGAAAGAAATAAAAGCCATTCAAATTGAGAATGAAGAGGTTAAACTGTCAATTTTTGCAAATGCCATTATTCTTTATATAGACAACCCAAAAGACTCCACAAAAAACTACTAGAAATAATAAATTCAATAAAGTTGCAGGATATAAAAATCAACATACAAAATTCCATTTTGTTCCTATATACTAACAATGAAGTTATAGAAAAAGAAATAAAAAGAAAACACAACGCTTTTGCAATTGCAACAAAAAGAATAAAGTACCTAGGAATAAACTTAACAAAAGATGTGAAGAGCCTATACAATGAAAACTACAAGACATTATTAAAAGAAATTGAAGAAGACACAAAGAAATGAAAAGGTATTTTGTGTTCATGGAGTGCTGCAAGAATCAACATACTTAAAATGGTTATATTACCAAAGCAATATACAAAGGTAATGCGATCTACATCAAAATCCCAATGGCATTTTTTAAAGAAATAGAACAACAACAAAAAAAACACATCAAATTTGTATGGAATCACGAAAGACCCAAATAACCAAAGCAATACTAAGAAAAAAGAAAAAACAAGGCATGAGGCATGACACTCCCTAGCTTCAATTTGTCATACAAAGCAATAATCAAAACAGCATCATGTTGTCAGAAAGCAGACACACTAACCAATGGAATAGAACTGAGAACCCAGAAATAAAGCCACATATATATATGAGTAGGTAAGCTTTGACAAAGGAACTAAAAACATACAATGGAGAAAAAGAAAGCTTCTTTAATAAATGGTACCTGAACAAGACAAACAAAGAAACAAAAACTCATAGACACAGACAACAGGTTAGTTGTTACCAGAGGGTAAGGGCAGAGGGGAGTTGGTAGAAGAGGGAAAAGAGGGTCAAGTATATGGTGATGGAAGGAGATTTGACTTTGGGTGATAAACACGAAATGCCATATAAAGATGATGTATTATAGACTTGCAAACTTGAAACCTATATAATTTTTACTAATCAATGTCAACTTAATAAATTAAAGATAAAAAAGCCCAAGGATACTAACCTCTTAATTGATTTCACAATTCCTTTGCATAACCTTAGAAGAGTGTAATAGAATATAATATGATAAAAATATTTACTTAAAGTTTAGCAATTCTTTAATTTCCATTTAGTTTTCTTATTTAATTAAAAATAAATTGCGGCATATATTATCTATGTGTGTGTGTGTGTTTGTGTGTGTGTGTGTGTGTGTGTGTGTGTGTATTATAAATTGCACATAAGGGGTGCCAAAAAATGTGTATACATTTTAAGAGATGTTATCTATGTATTACATAAATACTGATATGTCCATTTTGAGCACGTCTTGTAATTGCAGAAATCAAATTACTTGTATTCATCTTTTGTTATCAGTATTTATTTATTTATTTATTGTTTGAGAGAAGGTGAGAGAGAGAGAGAGAAGTGGGGAGGGCCCAGAGCAGTCTCCATAGTTGTACGTCATTAGTTTTTGACAAGGTTTTGTTCCACACAGGCGGGTGGGAGGGGAGCAGGACAGGAAATGGGCTAGGAGCCTCCCGTATGGGAAGCATGCCCCCTTGAGCTGGGGGCTGAGCTGGAGGGGCAAGAACTGAACTGGTGGTCTCCTGCATGGGAAGCACACCCCAGTTCAGCATATGGGTCCACACAGGCCGGGCTGGGATTCGATCCTCAGTCCCCAGGGCTGCAAAGTGAGCGCTTAACCTGCTGAGCCATCCCGGCTTCCCCTGCTTTTCAATTTTTAAACCATTATTATTTTACAGTAGATCCTCTCCTAGTTGATTTCTAAACTAATTAACCAGTGCTTTCCCCAGATGCCTGACCCTGGTGTCTAAGAATTGACACTCTTGCCCTCCTTTGCACTAAGGCTCTGCTGAGTTATGTGTGCAGTCACTGTTGGTGGCCATTTACGTGGTCTCAGCATTTGCCGTTTCCCTATGCACAGGTGGCTTCTCAGTGCAAATAGCTGTCACTTCTTGCCCATGGGCTGTTTCTACCCGTAACTGTTCTCAGCTCACATAAGGGGCAGGCTGGAAGCATCAGGGTGCTGAGGGCTCAGATCAGCTCTCTAACAATGATGGATGGGCGCTGGTGCAGAAGTATCCCAGCCTCCTCACCTTTCAGGTGGGTCAACTCTGAGGCACAGTCCAGTCTCCTAGCAGTAGGCAGCCTGATGAGGCCCTTCTTTCTCTCACTTCACCGTCTTTCCAAGGTGAGCTTCCTAAAGTAAGCTCCCAAATGAACTACTTTCACTCAAATCCTTGTCTCAGGGTCTACTTCTCAGGGAAGACAGTAATATTACAGTTGTTCCTATCAGAGAAAAATGAGGTTACTAATGACTTGTATATTGTTGCAAGAAAATTGGACCAGTCTTTCTGCAGAGAAAATCTGCCCTGGCTAGTTGCTGAGCAGTCATAGGCATTTTTCAAAACAAATTCCCAAAGTAGTAGACCATGAGTTGGTTAAGAAATCAGATGTGTTGTGTTACTGTTTTATTACGTATCCATTGGTTGTCTTGAGATTGATTTATCTCAGTTATGTTTTCTAAGTTGCCTAATTTATAACCACTGGATCCATACAAATATCACATTAACAGGCACCAGAGAGGCTGCTCTGTTAACTGAAAGAGGTTCAGAAGCTATATCCAGGCCATATAACTCATGAATCTGAAGAACTCAGATTTCACAAACAGGAAATAAATTTCAAGTGCAATAATTTTAGCAATGTCTTCCCTGCTGAAATTGAATCATTTTTGGCAAGTCTTAGGAGAGAATCATCACTTTAAAATTTATTTAAAGTTTTGCTTATGCTTTACAGTTAAAGGGTGCTCTTTGAAAACTGGGGAAATAAATACATGCAGGGTTATAGTTTGCCCCTAGTTTTAAAAAAGTTTAAAGTGTATGGGAAAAGGCAGTGTTCTGGAGTGAAGAGAGCACTACTCTGTCAGCCAGATGAACCAAGTTCCTGCTTCAGGTGCAATCGCTGAACATACCTTGGGCTAGTCCTTCACAAAATTGATCACAATATGCAATTATATATTTAATTTGTAGGTTATTTAACTTCTGTTTCTATAGCTAAATCGTAGGCTTATGAAAGCAAGTAATGTATCTGTCTTGTTTAACCTGTATCGTAATAATGTTCTCAGCAAAGAGCAAGGACCCAGTCATTATTTGTTGAACCAATAAATTACCTGCATGACTTTAACAAGCTTCTGAATTTTCCTGAGCCTCGCTTGCCTCACTTATTAAAGAAGTTGGCCAAGGTGATCACTAAGCTTCTTTCTAGTTCTAAAATTAAATGATTCTTTCTTCTTTTTTTTTCTTCTATTTTTATTGAGGTTTCACATAAACATATAGCTTGGTGAATTTTTCTATATGTAGTCAAGTGAGTGCCAACAGATTGAAGTGAATATTCCCAGCAGACCAACACATTTTTTATGCCCCTACCCATTGATAGCTTCCCAAAGTTAACTACCATTCTGACCTATAAAATCATACATTCATTCCCCTCATTGTTTTAACTACATATAAGTGAAATTATGCAGTATCCACTCTTTTCTTCTAAACATTTTAACTGTGAGAGTCATTCATGTTGGTGCAAATAGTGGTAATTTGTTCTTTTATTTGTTGTGTGTTACATTGTTTAAATGTACCACTACTAATTTATCAATTCTGCTAGGGTGTCCCCTCAATTTTGGCTATTACAAACAGAGCTGTTCTAAATATTCTTGTACATATCTTTGAGCAGGCATATGCCACCTCCTTTGGATAAATACCCAGGAGTAGAATTCCTGCATCACCTTGCATATGTATTTACGTTACTAGATGCTGCCAAAGAGGATATCAGTGTGGTAGTACTGACTTATCCTCTATTAGTAATATATGAAAATTTCAACTGCTTCATATTTTTGAGGCAGACCCCATCCTTTAAAATGGACTTTGTTTTCAAAGAATCATGAGAGTATGAGAAATTTTACTCTTTCAAATTTCTTCATTCCCCAACCTCCTACTTATATAATAGTAACAATGTAGCAAGAGCTCTTGGGGTGGTGGGTGGGCAAGGAAAAGCTAGCTTCATTTTGGGTGCTTCAAGTTTCTATCCAATCCATCTGCCTACCAAAATCCTTGCTGATTTTATTTCCCTGTAATTCTCACCCCAAATCAGTTAAATCCCACCCCCCACACCCAAGAAAACAGTTGGTGATAGGCAGCTCGCTCTGGAAAGACTTTCTCTAGTTGGAATTCCAGTTCATCTAGTTCCCATTGCAGTGTCACTCTGCTTTACTTCAAATATGCTTTTTGTAATTTATTCACTTTTTAAATTTATTTCTTTGTGCTAAATTATAATTGACATACAATGTTAGTTTCAGGTGTACAACATGGTGATTTGATATTTATATTTCTGTTTTTTATAATTTTATTTTGTTGTTTTGAGAAAAAGTGAGAGACAGAAACAGAGACAGAAAGAGAAGGGGGAGAGCCCAGAGCAGCCTCCATAGTTGTATATCATTAGCTGTGACATGGTTTCATTCTACACATGTGAATGTGAGCCAAATGGGGTGGGAAGCAAAGGGGGCGGGAGGGGGTTGGGCTCCTGTGTAGGAAGTGGCGAGAACTGTCACCACCAAGCTATCCTAGTGGTTACCAGTTGCACCGCACACAGTTCAGCTTATGGGTTTGCATAGACCAGGGCCAGGAATTGAACCTTGTGATTGCAAGACAAACTCTCAACCACTGAACTATCCCAGCATCCCCAAAGTTATTATGATAATATTGACTATTTTCTCTATGCAGTACATTAAATTCCTGTGACTTACCTTTGTTTTGTTTTGTTTTTAATAAGTGGAGAGTTGTACCTTTTATTGCCCTTAACCTTTTCTACCCACCCCACTCCCCTTGGACAATCATCAGTTTGTTCTCTATATCTACGAATCAGTTTCTGTTTTATTTGTTCACTTTTTTTTTTTAGATTCCATATATAAGTGAAATCATTTGATATTTATCTTTCCCTGTCTACTTATTTCACTAAGCATAATAATCTTTAGTTCCATCCATATTGTTGAAAATGACAAGTTTTTATTATTTTATATAGGTGAGTAATATTTCACTGTATGTATGTATATATAATACATATATATGTATTTATAATACATAGTTCTGTGTGTGTATATATGTATGTATATATGTGTGTGTGTGTGTGTGTGTGTGTATATATATATATATATATACACACACCGTATATAGAATATCTTCTTACTTTCATTTATTGATGGAAACCTAGGTTGCTTTTATATCTTGGCTATTGTAAATAATGTTGCCATGAACACAGGGGTGCATATGTCTTTTTGAATTTGTGTTTATGTTTTCTTTGGGTAAATTGCCCAGAAATGGAATTTCTGGGTCTTATGGTAGTTCTAGTCTTAATTTTTGAGGAACCTCCATATAGTTTTCCATAGTGGTTGCACCAATTTACAATATCACCAACAATGCACAAAGGTTGGCTTTTCTCTACAACCTTGCCAACACTTGTTACTTGTTGACTTTTTGATAATAGCCATCCTGACAGCTGTGAGGGGGTATCCATAGTGGTTTTGATTTGCATTTCCCTTATTATTAGAGATGTTGAGCATCTTTTCAAATTTTTGTTGGCCATCTTTTGGAAGAAATCTCTATTCAGGTCCTCTGAACACTTGTAAATTAGATCTTTTTTTTCCCTATTGAACTGTATCTACTCTTTATCCAGCTGTTGCAGTGGGAGGCTTGGGCTGTATCCTTCCCAGAAGCAGAAATCCTCTGATTCTATAAATTATTAATCCCAACCCGTTGGTACCAGAGACATCGTATACATTACAGATGACATTTATGATATCAGTATCAAATATAAGAACAAAAAACAAATTATCACTTTCATTTGTTTTAGAATCACAACATTAGAAACAACACAGAGTAACTGCTGCCTCTCTTTATATACTTTCTGCTATGCAGTGGTTTACAGTGAAGAAATTTTGATAGAGTTAAGTTACTTAAGGAATCCAGTGCTATTAGATAACAACTCTTATCTATTGATTTTTGTGTCCAAATTTCTATAAACCCTATTGTAGCCCTCTGCAGTGATCTCTTCCCTGCTTCCTCTAAGCTTCTGCCTCAACATAATCCCTTAAATTTGAATTTATAGAAGGAGAAGAGGTGAGAGAGATAAGGGAAATAAGAGAATGAAGACAAAAATGAACCAGGGAAGGAGTAAGTTTTATATTCAGTGCAGAAATGTGCATGTCCACATGCACATAAATGAGCATAGGTGTATGCTTATGTATATTAGGATGGTTTTGTTCGTAAGTCCAAACATGTACATTTATGACAAAATTAAGAAAAAATTTTTGGTCTTGGTTCTAAATCAGGAATGTCCAATCTTTTGGCTTTCCTGGGCCACATTGGAAGAAGAATTATCTTGGGCCACAAGTAAAATACACTGACACTAATAATAGCTGATGAGCTAAAAAAAAAAAAAAAATACTGCATAAAAATCTGATAATTTTTTTAAAAGATTAATTATATTGTTTTGACAGAGACAGAGAGAAGTGGGAGGGCCCAGAGCAGTCTCCATAGTTGTACGTCATCAGTCCTTGACATGGCTTTGTTTCACACAGGTGGGCAGGAGCAGCGAAGGTTGGGAAATGGGCTGACAGCCTCCTGCACAGGAGGCACACCCACTTGCGCCAGGGGCCAAAGCTGGGGGTGAGGGTGGGGATGGGGCGAGAACAGAACTGGGGGCCTCCTGCATGGGAAGCACACCCCAGTTCAGCATATGGGTCCACATGGGCTGGGGTTGGGATTCAATTCTAGGTCTCCAGGGCTGCAAAGTGAGCGCTCAACCCGCTGAGCCAGCCCAGCTTCTCCACATAATGTTTTAAGAAAGTTTACGAATTTGTGTTGGGCCATTTTCAAAGCTGCAAGTTGGACAAGCTTGTTCAAAATTAAAAGTAATCCTATTTTATAAGTTTGCATAAATATTAAATGAAAATAATTTGCATAAAAAGTAGGTAGACTTTCACTCTTTTCATAGACTGAAACTCTGTGGCATCAAGACAATTAAAAGTGCTCCTTAGACGTATAACCTCCTGATTTCCTAAAAACTTGCCAGCCAAACTTCCAAATAAAATTCTTTTATTTAAATTGAGTGATGAATTTTAGAGTCTTGCTATTGTTTTAGAAAAACATTCAAAATATAACTGAAACACAACAAAACTACTTATTATTTTTGCAAAATAGTTTTTCTTTTAGAGTAGCTTAATATTCTAAATTGTGTTAAATAATTTGTTTTTATTAATTAAAAGTTTACTGAAAATTAGAGTTCATGTTGAAATAATATAATTATTCAACTACTATAAATCACTCTGCTGCTACTATTTGTTTAAAACTAATTAGATTTGGACCTTAAACAAATAAGTTTATCTTTCTGGTGCTTGTTTTCATTATATCTGAGAGAGAATCATTATACCAGTTCCACTTAATATTAGTCATGTTGGTATGTGATCAGTGTCTGAATGTCAGTGTCATTGAATTCAGTACTGTGTAGGAAACAACAGGTTAAAAGAACTAAATGAATGGAACTAAGTGTATGGACAGCTCTTGAGGTAAATTCATCCTTAATACTTGCTAGACAACAGTGCCAATACCACTATGTGGTTTCTTAATCTGGTGAAACAGGCAGGATAAACTTTTTTACCTAGATCAGTAGAATGCCTAAGTATCTCGTTGTATACCTGCTTTGTGTTTCTTTTATTTTCTTAAATTGTTCTTTCTCAGCTTTCAAGAATAGGGACTATCCTTGGCAAGGTCTTTTCATGCCATGTGCATGAGAAGGTATAAACTATTAAAAGGTTGGTCCCATGCAGAAAAAAATTCCAAGTAAATAAAACATTTTCTACAATGCAATTTTGTTTATACTACCCAGAAAAGCCACCCCCAGTCTGTTAGAAGCTATATCCCATTGTTAATGATCTAGTTGTATATCTATGAGAATTTCCTTTTCCCCTTGACCCACAAGAAAAGAATTATTTTCTGAAAGTGGAGTGAAAGGAAGTGCCTTGGGCTCCCTCTAGAGGGAAAAGTGTGCTATTAAAGTTACTTTAGAGAATTAATTCAGGAAAATGTGTAAATGTCAGTCAAGTCCAAAGTATGGCACAAATTCGTTTAGTTAAGAACCTGTAATATTAGGCACTGTGTGAAAATCCTAGTTTAAAAGATGGCTTCAAAATGTGGGAAAGGGAATGGAGATAATATATTATTTATGTACATAAAATATAAAGTAGAAACTAAATAAGTTTATTAAGATAGATACAAAATGCTATAGAGCAGGTATGGTTGCATAGAGGAAAAAATATTTCAGTGAAAAATCTTTACGAAACAGTGATGTTGAAAAAATAAAAAGTCATTGTTTTAAATAAGCTTTCTAAATTACTATATTTTTTTCAGATTTAAAAAATACATTTTCCTTTATATTAAAGATTTATTTTACTGTTTTTGACAGAGAGACAGAGACAGAGACAGAGAGACAGAGAGAAAGGGGAGGGGCCAGAGTAGCCTCCATAGTTGTATGTCATCAGTTTTATTCGACATGGTTTTGTTCCACACAGGTGGGCTGGGTCGCGCAGGGCAGGAACTGGATTGCGGCCTCCCACACGGGGGCACACACCCTCAAGCTGAGGGCCAAATTGGCAGCCTCTCACATGGGAAACTTGCCTCGTTGAGAGCCGAACTAGAGGCACACCCCAGTTCAGCATACAGGTCCGCATAGGCCCGGGCCGGGATTCTATGCTTGGGCTCTGGGACTGCAAAGCGAGCGCTTACCCCGCTGAGCCATCCCGACATCCCCCAAAATACATTTTTCTTATCAAAAATACTGCATAAAAAACCCTGAAAACCTTAATCTGCAAAGATACATGTACCCCAATGTTCATCGCAGCACTCTTTAAGGTGGCCAAGTCGTGGGATCAACCAAAGTGTCCTCTGCTAGATGACTGGATAAAGAAGTTATGGTACATTTATACAATGGAATACTACTCAGCAATAAGAAAAGATGAAATACAGTCATTTGAGACAACATGGATGGACCTTGAAAACATCTTATTAAGCAAAATAAGTCACAATGAAAGAATCAAGAAACATATGACCTCACTTATTGGTGGAATATAAAACTGAAAGGAACAAAGAAACAAGACTCATGGATACAGTGAATAGTTTAGTGGTTACCTGAGGGTGGGGGAGGGGAGGTGGCGGGGAGAGATGGGTGTGGGGAGTAGGGAGGGGGAATCAAACACACGGTGATGGAAGGTGAGCTGATTCTGGGTGGTGAGCACATGATGCGACGTATAGACAATGTAATGCAGAATTGTACACCTGGAAACAATGTAATTGATATGAATTAATCTCACCCAATAAATTTAAAAAAAATACATTTTTCATATCAAAAATACTGCATAAATTGTGTCCTTTCTCTACCTGCTCAGCTCCATCACCTGTCACTTCCTACTTAACACTATAATGCTCTAGATACTAGATACATTCTAAAATACTTGTAGTTTCTCTGATTTTACACTTTTGTGTCTCTGATCATGCAGTCCCTTCTGCCTAGGACACTCCCCCCAACCTTGTTTATCATGGAATCTTTTTGGTTTACTTTTAAAAATCAGTTCAGACATCTTATTTTCCTGGAAGTTTTTCTCACACCTCTACATGATCATTCATTCAACCAATGAGATTGGTCTAAACACAGTCTTCCATGTGTCCAAAGCTCTTAGGCAGTCTTTGTATCTACCACATATTCTTGGAATTGTCTACTGAAGTGCCCAGATCCCCTGCTGGATTATAAATCCTCAGGCAGGGGCCATGTCTTAATTGTTCTTGTATTCCCAGGATATAGTACAGTGCCATGAATAGGGTTTGTTCTCAGTAAATATGGAATTGAGTTATATTTTCAGGCTTTCCAATATACATTCTGAGATGTGCTGCATTTTAGGAATGGGGCAGAGATCGTGGGAGATTCTACTCAGTCTGGCCTTTCTTAATTTTAGCTACTAAGAGGTATATGAGGACTAAGATTTACATTATTTTGTGACAGGAATTACTAATATCAAAGGGCTATTCATTTTTAAATCAATGAATCAGAGAACTCTCAGGCAAAATGACACTGCTTATGTGTGATGTAAAGAAGGATTCTACTTCTTTGCACCATCTGCCGCAATGTCAGCCTTAGGAAAGGCATGATTCATACCTATACACATCTCTTCTGCTATTATTCAAAATCGCCCCTCGTGTGTACTGAAAACATTACCAAACCAAAGGGAAGAATATAACCGCCAAGCAGAGGTGAAAATTTCTCAGGAGAGTCTCTCAGTGGTGATTTATAGTAAGAACCCCTCAAGATAGGAACCAAACAAAAGTTGAATTAAAATGAGTTTGTTAAGTTCTCCAGAGTAACTGTATCGATACACCCAAGATCTAAAGACTACTGATGATTTCTACAGGATATTTTCCCAAGCTTTTAGATGTCCCTTGAATTTGTTTTTTTTTTTCTTTTTTTCTGTGTAACTGAAAACTTAAGGTGGTGTAAGTAACTAATTCTTTAAACCTGAGTGGCATGGTAGAAACTATGCTACCGAAAAATCAGCTTGGGGTGGGGAGGGGTGTCAGGATTGCCTTGCAGCCCCAGGTCCAGGGATCGAATCCTGACCCCAGCCCCCCGCGGACCCACATGCTGAACTGGGCCAAGCCTCCCATGTGGGAGGTCCTTGGCTTGGCCCCAACCAGGGGCGTGACTATAGGTGGAAGGCCAGCTCCCGCCCTGCGTGTCCCCACATCCACCTGTGGAACAAAACCATGTTGAAAACTGATGATGTACACCCATGGAGACTGCTCTGCACTCCCCCCTCTCTCCCACCCTGCTCCCCTTCTTTCCCCCTCTGTCAAAAACAATAGCTCTTTAAATAATCACTTTGAAAAGATGAAAGAAAGTTTTGGAAAACAGCGATATAAGTACTATTAGAAAAGTGTTAGTAAGCTTGATTTTTCTGATGTATTACTGTTATTTAAAAATACTTTGGCCTACCTATATATTTTCCATCCATCTACCATGAGGTACTACTCTGATTTCTAATTTATTCCTTAGTCTTCAGCTTTTTGGTCTCTTAATCTGTCAAGTTCTCATGTAATTTATAATAATAATAATAGCTACAGAATCCATGAGGGAAGTGACTGTGACTCTCATATATTTTGGGGAGGAGTGAAGTAATTAACAGAACCTTTAATGAATGAATAAATTAGTATGTATTATGCACCAACATTCATGGTTAGTTTCTTACATGTACTAACCGATTTAATCCTATCTCTTTATAAAGTGGGTATCACAGTATGTCCATTTTTTAATTTTGGGAAAGTGATATGTAGAGAGGTTAAGTAACTTGCCCAAAGTCGTCCTCTAATAAATGGTAAGGACCAGAATTTAAAGAGAAGCACCTTGCTATTTACAACAGGTGTGCACAGCCTACTGTGGAGCTGTGTGGTGAGTAAGAAGTGCGTTGGGAGTAGTCAGAAAACAGGGCCCTAATTCTTCTTTCTAATAGACATCTGACTTTACCTAGCTGTGTCCTCACTTGTAGCTGTGGAGGGTACTACCCGCTCCTTGTCTTCTTGTCAGGTTATTATGAGGATTAGATTTAGACCTATGTGATTATAAAATGTCTGGCATACAAGTGTGTTTTCGAAATGCTAGGTAAACAGAGACGGAGGTGGGAGTGTACGGCAGGGTCAACTCCCGCTCAGAGTTTACTGATCTGAGTCAGCTGAGGGCTCCGAGGAGCTGCAATTTCACTGATAACCTTGATCACAGTCAAGGGCCTTGGGAGTAGGAAGTGGGAAGAAGGAGAATCCTTTTGTTTTTAAAAATAGATTGGTGAACGTTACCTAGGTACGTTCATTTATTTTGGTTTCCTAAAGATTGTTGATAATGACTTTGTAAACACATATTTAAATCTCATGATATGATTTTTTTTGTTTGTTTTGGATATTTAAAATCTTTGGAAACAATAAGTTACTCTAATACAATTGCTTAAAGAGAAAACAAGTTCTTGTTTTCTTTTCTCCTTTAACACTTGTTTTGCCTTTTCCAATTCTTTTTCTTCTTAAAGGAAAAAGACAAAATATTCATTTTATTTTGGTTTATTACTAGTTCTATAAAACAATATTAATGGTGTATAATTATTTGAGTATATAATCATGTATATTGACTTCTGGAGCTTTATATAAAGAACATTAAATATTTAAATATTTAGCTATTTTTGTTCATAATATGCCTATAATTAGAATTTAACCCTGTCATACTTCTAGACTTTACCCTAAAAAACTAATTCATACATTTGGATAAATTTTTTATTAATTAAATATGCTAGTGTTCTCTCTCTCCAAACAAAAGAAAAATTAATATAATGCTGAATATCACTAGGGTTATAAACAGGAAATATCTCTGTATACATAGTAATAGGTTCCTATCTAGTATAATTGTAAACTTATTTTTTTAATATGTATTTTATTTATTTATTTATTTATTTTTGACAGGAAGAGCGAGAGATACAGAGACAGAGACAGCGAGAGAACTGAACTGGGGGAGCTCCCAGTTCAGCATATAGTTCCGCACAGGCCAGGACCGGGACTCGATCCCCAGTCCCCAGCGCTGCAAAGTGAGTGCCTAACCCACTGAGCCAACCTGGCCTCCCCTTTAAACTTCTTAAAGCAAAGCTTCCCAAAAGACCTATCAATCTAAGAGAGTCCACAGCCTGGCAATATAAAATAAGAGAATTTGGAGAGGTCAGCCTAATCACATTTATTAGTGAAAAGCCATGAAGCTTGGAGGAAAATACCATCCAAAGTCAGGTAGCTTTTTAAAAAATTCAATTTGTATGTCTCCATTAAAAAAAATACATTATTTTATTGTTTTGAGAGAAGGGGAGAGAAAGAAAGAAGGCAGAGGAGTCCAGAGCAGTCTCCATAGTTGTACATCATTAGTTGTGATGTGGTTTCGTTTCACACAAGTGGGCGGGGGCTCTGCAGGGCAGGAAAGGGCCTGGAGGCCTCCCACATGGGAAGCACACCCCCTGGAGCCAGAGGCCCAACGGGTCGGGGTGAGAACCGCATGGGAAGTACACCCCAGTTCATTATATGGGTCCGCCCAGGCTGGGGCTAGGATTCAATCCTGAGTCCCTGGGGGCTGCAAAGCAAGTGCATAACTCACTGGACCATCCTGGCTTCCCCATGTTACAAAGAGTTTTGTTGAAAGGATATGTCACAATTTATTTAATCCATCTTCTACTGAAGGACATTTCTTGAACTTTATATTAATGATCTTTATCTACTATTAAATTTGCAAGTAAACATTCTGTGTGCATTGTCAGATTAATTAAGAAAGAGTTAAGTTTCTTCATGATTCTTAATTCATAATGTTTCAGTACTGTTGACTTGGACAGCTCTATCTACAACTTCTTGTTAATGTTTCTGAGATGCAAGGAGCCAAAGAGGCCCCCTTTTAACTAATCTTTGGCAGGAGGATGTGAAGTAAGTGAACAAACATTCAGATGACTCTAGACTTTATAACTGGCTCACTTCTCTTGCTTGACACTAGGTGTCACTTTAGCTTTTGAAAAGCTGTATCAGGCCATCTTTTGAAAGGGAAATTTGGGGGGGAGGGGGAGTAGGGAGGGGCATCAAATATATGATGATGGAAAGAGAGCTGACTCTGGGTGGTGAGCACATAAAATAAAAAATAGACGATGTAATATAGAATTGTACACCTGGAACCTATGTAATTTTTACCAACCAATATCACTCCCAATAAATTTAACAATAAACAAACAAACAAATAAATAAATAAGTAAAATAAAAGGGAAATTATTCAGCTAAAATATTTAAGCTTAATTTCTGCTTAATCTTTTTTTCAGTGATGATTACTTTCATTCTTTCTGTGTTTTTTTTTTGTTTGTTTGTTTTAGTTTCCTCAGCTATGACTACACTATAGCAACACCATTAGGCTGGTTTAATCAAGTAAATATCTTTCTGTCTTATTTTGTCTACTTACTAATTTTCTGTTCTCTCTTACTTGGTTAGTTCAAACTAAAAAGCAAAGCCAAGCAAAACAAGACAAAAGCAAAACCCCCAAAATAAACAAACAAAAATCAACCAACTAATCATTCAAAGGAACCAAAAAAACTTGATTGAAAGTGTTATAGGATCTTAAGATGAGGAGTCTCAATTCAGTTGTAACACCCAGCATAAACAAATAGAACTTCCTTTTAAATTTTTATTAAATAATAAAAACAAACTTCCAGAAACAATGCTTATTTATGAATTATCCACATGTTGATGATTTGTGGGACAGGGGGTTGAATCCAGTTTAATTGTTTTGTCATCATCTTGTTAAGTACTATACTCCCTTCTGGGGTGTGTGAGTGTTTGTGTATATATGTAAAAGAAAGCTTCCTTCAGGGACACAAAAAGAAGGCACATACTACATTAAATTTCTTTTGACTACAAGTGATTAATTGCTTGGGTTATCTGATGATTAAAATGAAGGTGTTAAGTCTCCTTTACAAAAAGGCAGACCACTGGGAGTTGACCTGAACATTAGTTAGCATAAGTTGGCTGTTGATGTGTGTACCAGTTCTCTAGCCAGTTTGTTTTCCTCTCTTGTTGGGACAACTAGATTAATTCTAGTTTATTTTTTTAAGGAAATGAGTGTCTTTGTGATTAAATTTTTATTTTCTTCTACTCTACTCCTAATTCAATTTATTTCCTAAGGATAAAATCTTTTGAATGAAATTACTAGGTCAAAAAATAGGCACATTTTGAAAGATCTTAATACATATTTACAAATTGATTTTGAAACAGATGAACTGATTCTTAATGTAGAAAAGGCATAAATATGTTCCCCGATGAGAGCTTCTTAATTTAGTTTTTGTTCAATTACTCATGACATGACCATTTTAGAGATGCTTAGGAGTTTTTTTCTTTCAGTGCCAATATATGGGATCAACATTTTTCCCCTAGAGAAAATTAGACCTGTCTCTATTTTGCCACATACTGTATTACATTGTGATTGCAATAAATGATAAGGCTTTGGTAGATCCACTTGCTAGTTCCCCTGTGATCTCAGGATTTGTGCCATATGAACCTGATGACTTTATGATTATATCATATTTTCCAATCGTCCTTGTAGAACATTTCTGCAAGTTTTCCCCCCGTCTTTTCTTCTATGAATTAAAAAGTAGACTTGAAATGTTAGTAGGAGAACAAATCTTTAAATTAATGTAGTCTGTTTTCTTTCCTGATTTGATTTATAGAAGTTGAGACTCAGACGTTACTCTTGACTTTCTGATAATCCTTGTGGGTAAACTCTGGGGTTGGCATCTATGACACCTGAAAAAAAAACCCCAAAAACCTTACCTCTTTAAAGGACTGGGTTACTAGGAAGGCTCAGACAGCCCCTTAGTCTCTGTGAATCATATACCAGGACTCTCTCTTGCAATCAAATGTCATGTGACTGTCCTTTGTCTTATTAGAAAAATGTGGTTCATTCCTTTGAGATCTTTGAGCCAATTATAAAATATATATTAATAGGATGTTATATACTAGAAGTAAGCAAATATTGCAGTAGTCTAGTTAGAATAATTTAATAGTTGGTAAACTCTAACCTGAATTTTAGACTGGTCTATATAATTATTTGAAAAATAAACTATCAATATCTAATTATTAAAACATTATATAGTCATAATAAAAATTTGGTAAGTGAAAAGATTAGAAAAATATGCAATAGTAATAAATATTAGGTGACAGAAATTGTCTAAACTAATATGAACACAAGATGAAATGTATTACATAAGTAGAAAGTCAAGAGGTTGGTGAAGTTTTAGAAAAATCTGGATCTAATGATGATGTTTTCTCTGGAAAGAATATTTCTTGAGAATCTCTCTCTCTCTTCTTCTCTCTCCCTACTTTGTTTATACTTTCCTATGTCTTGACTTCAGGTCAGAAAGCTATGTTAGGGGATGCCTGGATAGCTCAGTGGGTTGAGTGTTTGTCTTGCAGCTCTGGGGTCCAAGGATCAAATCCCAGCCCTGGCCTGTGCAGACTCATATGCTGAACTGGGATGTGCCCCTAGTTTAGTTCTCACTGGGGCAAGCTTCTTATGTGGGAGGCTCCCAGTTCAGCTCCTGCAAGCTCACAGGTGTGTGTGTGGGGGGGGGGTAAGGGGGAAGGGCGTGCCTCCTGTATGGGAGGCCCTGGTTCCTGGGTTGAGTAGCCCCATACCCAACTATGGAGTGAAACTATCTCAAAAACTAATGATGTACAGCTATGGAGACTGCTCTGGGCCCTCCCTCTTCTTTCTCTTTCTCTCTGTCAAAAACAATAAAAATAAATCTTGAAGAAGAAAGAAGAAAGAAGAAGAAGAAGAAAAGAAAAAGAAGAAGAAAGATGGAGGAGGAGGAGGAGGAGGAGAAAGAAGAAGAAGAAAGAAAAGCTATCTTAATGAAGTAGCAGAGCCACACACACAAAAAGTTAAGGTCACACTGGCAGCTCTAGTTAACAGTGGCTTTTCCAGCTGATGGTGATCACAGAGAGAAGAGAGGACCTCTTGCCTGGTGACTCCAGGAGAGGTGCTGATGGGCATGTCAGAGCCTGTGCACATCACTGCACTAACTACTGTGGCCAGCGGTACCAGCAAGCTCTGGAGAACCTGGGTCACATGCCTTCCTCTGCAGTCAGCGATGATAAATCATGATACCTAAAGCTCATAGAAGGCTTACCCATAAGAAAGAGTGTTTGTGTTACAAAAAACGAGTGGAAAAGGGATGCCTTCTGAGTAGAGAGAACAATAACTATTCCAGTTATATACAGAAGAAAATAAAATTTACAGCAATAGGTAATCACCATTCACATTTTTAGTATATGCTTTCATTTTTAAAGAAGTTAAGCCTATATTATATGTGATATTTCATTATGACTTTATTTATCATTATTTTTTATGAATTGTTCAATTTATTGGGGTGACATTGGTTGGTAAAAATTACATAGGTTCCATGTGTTCAATTACATCGTCTATTATTTGCATTATGTGCTCACCACCCTGAGTCAGTTCTCCTTCCATTGCCACATATTTGAGGTCATGACTTCTTCTAAATTAACAACTTATTGCCAACCTAGTCAGTGTCACCTACTTGTACATTTGTGTGCTTTTAACATCATCTAATTCATCCCATGGTAGTTCTACCCTTCTTCTCCATCTAGAAGTAAAGAGGCTGTTAGATCCTTACTCTATAGCTTAACACTCAACAGACATATATATTCTAGGCTTAAACTATTTCACTCACACTTCAAGTTGGACTTTTCCAATGGTGTCTTCTATTTTATATGCATCATATTATGGCCATTATAACTAACATTGTGTGGTTATTGGTGGGGTCATTTTTCAGAGTCTCTCTGATTCTTGATGAGTCCCACTTCCTTCCCTGTCCCACATGGGGTCCGGGGGAAAACTAGCATAAGGAAAGGGAGGGACTTGCCTTGGATCCCAAATTTAAGCAGGTGTCAAAAATCTCAATTTCAAAATAAATAATGTTTTAATGAAATCAGTTCAAAATCGAAACTAATTCAAAACACGATGATGAACAAAATATTTTAAAGGTGGGATCAATATTACTGATATGTCCTTTTGCCATCAATACAGCTCACTGCAACACTTATCTTGACTATCGTTGCTACCAAGACCCTGTCTAATACACCTCCCTTCTCCCCATGCAGTTGCTCTCAGGGCTTCCTCCCCTGTGCTGCTCACACTGAGGAAAGGGCCTCCTATGTTCTATGATCAATTTTTGTACAGATAGTTGAAGTTTTTGATATAATAATTAGAAAATTCACAGAACAAAAATGTAAAAGAAAATCACATATGATAGTACAACTAGAAATAATTATTATTCACATATGGAACACTCTTCTTGACTTTTTTCTATGTACATAGAAAAAATATCTATATCTATCTCTGTCTATGTTTGTCTATCATCATCTATATATCTAATCTATATCATCTATATCTATATCTGAGTACATATAATATGTACATGTAAAGAAGAATACCATGTGTACCTATTCACAGTTTTTTATTTCTAAATATCTAGCAAACACCTTTCTGTGCTAATAAATACATAGCTACATTATCATTTTTAATTTCCTATGACTCCAATGATGCTGCCTTTATTCCACCACCCTCCTGCCAATGCAAAGCTTTTTGTGATACAGGTCTTCCTCGTATCCTAATTTTAATCCCAGCAAAGACCAGTTGTTTGTGGATGGAGGGGAGAGGACTGAAATGAGTAAGTACATTTTTGCAAAGGCAGAGAATGTCTCATCTTTAAGGGCCTAAACCAGTAGTGTCCAACATTTTGGCCTCATTTGATCACAATGGCAGAAAAACTGTCCTGGGCCACATATAAAATACACTAATACTAATGATAGCTGATGAGCTAAAAAAATAAAATAAAATAAAATAAAATAAAGGTCACAAAATAAATCTTATAATGTTTTAAGAATTTGTGCTGGCATTCCATTGTACACATGTACCACATTTCTTCATCCAGTCACCTATCAAAGGACACTTTGGTTGTTTTCATGACTTGGCCACTGTGAACAGTGCTGCAATGAACAATGAGTACTTAACAAAAGATGAAGTACAGCTGTTTGTGACAATATGAATGGACCTTGAGATCATCATATTAAGTGAAATAAGTCAGACTGAAAAAAATCAAGAACCATATGACCTCACTTATAGGTGGAATATAAAACTGAAAGTAACAAAGAAACAACTCATGGACACAGTCAATAGTTTAGTGGTTATCTGAGGATAAGGGAGAGGGGGTGTGGAAGAGTAGGGAGGGGGCATCAAATCTATGGTAATGGAAAGAGAACTGACTCTGGGTGGTGAGCACATAATGCAATACATAGACGATATACTGTATAATTGTACACCTGGAACCTATGTAATTTTTACCAACCAATGTCACTCCAACAAATTTAACAATTAAAAAAAGAGAATTTGTGTTGGGCTGCATTCAAAGCTGTCTTGGGCTGCAGGTTGGACATGCCTGGCCTAGACGCTGTCTGGGTTATACATCACAAAGGGGACAATGGGGAAGAAATGATTCTTTAGGTTCTAGCCATTCACCCTATCTTTCCCACCTTCATCCATTCTATGGGCTCTTCACTCATATTGTTTTTTTCAGTCCTGGTACGTGTAGATTGCATCTCTTGGCTAGTTTGTGCTTAGGTGGAGCCATGTGACATGATTTGGTCATTAGAATATGGGTAGAAGTTGTAGGGAATCACTTCTGGTCTAAGAAAGTATAAATCCGTGTGTAGTTCTCTAATTTCTCTTCCTGAGCAGAAACAAACAAAAAACAAACAAAAAAGTTCTTCTATCCAGAGAACAAAAATCACGAAAGTAGTGTATTCTTTACAGCTGAAGACTTTAAATGTATAATAAATACAGCTTTATTTAGTTTTGAGGGTGATATTCATCACAGCATAGCCCATCCTGTCCTGAAAGAATTCACTCACTTTAATGGTATTATGTTGAATAACAGATACCCTTGTTCCCTAAGGAAATTCAACCCCAAAGCTAAGTTTTGGAAATGACTAGTCCAGTAGCCCAGGGCGAGCTATAGTAGGTCCATAGGTTTTTTTCAGGTTCAAGGCCAGCTTGGAAAACCTTTCCTGATAAGATTCTAGGACTCTGAAACCCAGGAGAAAAAAGGAAGAAGTCTAGGGATATTAGTTTGTTTCTTCAGGTAAGTTTCAAATGTGGGAAGGAAAGAAGCTTGCAGAAGAATAGGCACCTGAACACAAGAACACACTATTTCCCATGATGCATCTGGATTATGTAAATAGAAACTGGGGGGAGTAAACTGTCTTTGCAGGTGTTAGGCATGCAAACATGTCTCAGGCAAACATTGATAAGAAGTGACCAGTAAATGGTGCTCTGGCCTCCAGCTCCCCCACTATTAATCTTCCTGTCTCTGAAAGACCTGAGGATCTAATTTTAGGGAAGAAAAATGGAAATGTCTGCATTGTTGAAAGAACTTTAAGCCTAAACATACATAAGGTAACTGAAAAGAATGTGAAGCTTCAATCTGATCCCTTTAGCTTTTATCTCACATTTTGACACCTTTTATTGCATTTATTTATCATATTATGGGCAACTAAGACTTGAGCAAATAAAAATATTTAACTTATTCTGATCCACATTATAGATTTGTCTAGAATTTTTTGGCATGATTAAGCCATGCAGTGCTTTAGGGCAGGGACCTCTATATATTTTTTGTCTTTGTGTTCACCCAGTATTTGACGGAATGACTGGCCTGTTATCGGTGTAATTTAAACAATTGGATGAATATAAGTATTAGTAATAATTTATGCATAATATCTGCCACTGGAAGATCCAAAATGCTCACTGTTCCTCAAAGATTTATGGCCCATAGATGCCCATGCTATTTTCAGCAAAGACCCAAATTCCTGACACATGAAACCTTGGGCATTCCTCTGTAAGTCCTACCTGGGAGAATACCTGGGGAACCAAGGTGGATGTCACCTGCTTCCCCTTCCCAACCATTGGAATTCCACTTATTTTAGTGGGTAGAGTGTAGGGAACCGGTGCAGAGCCTGAACGGAAAGGTTTCCGGGGGCCTTGATGGCAAAGCCTCGGTCCTCCCTTTCATCTCCTTCTGGGGGAGTACTTGGGTGATTAGTTATAGAAAAATGTGTATATTCAGCTTCGCATGAAGGCCAGGTGGCGATTAGCGGCCCATGATCTACATATCAAAGCCCTTACTGGAAGGGGCTGTTATCTACTGTAAAGTTCTATTTACACGGTGCTTTGTTATGCTAATGCCTGTTCCTTGTAATGGTAAACCTTTGCTATATAAAATAAGCAGTAAAGCTATTTGGGGCTGCTCCTATTGAGGACAGGCGGCTGGCCATTTGGTCAGTCTTTAATTCCCACCACTTGAACTCCGGGACTTCATTCATCCAGGCTGGCTCCTGGTACAGTAGATAATCTGGGTAATAATTTTGCTCTGGACTTAGTAATGGACCATCTGCTGATGCAGATTTCTATTTTGGTAATATGTTCATGGGTAGGAGAGGGTTTAAGAGTTGAGGTAAGACAGGAATCTTGCACAATATAGACTAAATATTAGCTTGTGTGTATACACCAGTAGCAACATGGTTGAATGATATTTTCAACCATATCTAGAATTTTTATTGGGTTTTAATAACCCAATTCAGGTGGGAGTGGGAGAAGAATTATTAAAATAATAATGACTTCAAGTTATATCTTTACTGAAGCTCTTATTGCTTTGATAAGTAAGGTAAATTAGTTTGCAAAAAATTGTCATTTTCCAGCCTCGATTTAAAGGTGTAAGTGTGCTTTGGTTTGTGAAATTTATACTCAATTAGTCACAGAAGACAGAATGAGTCATCGTTTAGAAAAAAGACTCCTCTTTTTGAGCCCTGCATGGTGTTTTGTATTTAAGCCTGTGAAAATTTTGAAGTTGTTTAAACTTTAAAGTAAGGAACCAATTCTCATGAGTTTTATTCATAGCTGCAATAAAAAATATGATTTTTATGAGAGTATTCCTGAATTAATACCCTGCAAGACAGCCAACATCATTATAGGCTGATCTGTGTGCAACTACCTCAGGTATAGCTGCTGTGGATATTATGTTTTGAATAGTGAGTAAGCACGTGGGAATTATACGATGTACAAAACAGAGTGCTTACGCTTATAATATGCCAAGGCAGCTATTTCACTCCAAATATTTCAGTTGATTTTGGTTTAGTAACAAAACTTTATGAAAACTGTGTTTTGTGGGTTTACAATACACACAACAGGCAAACTCATGTAGGACTCCACACCTCCTGCAAAGTCACTTCAGTGATTTCTGGAAGTCCCCAGATGGTGTTTAAGTCCATACCCACAGGGCACATCAATGACCATAAGGGGACCCTTGGTGATCCAGTGTTGCCACCAGGCATTACTGCTGCTGGGCAATGCAGCTGCCATGTATTTCAGTGGTTCTTTGATTTTATCCAGCTTAATCCTGAATCTAACTTGCCAAGGATTAAAATGTAGGATCTATTTTAATTGAGCTATCCAGTACTCTAGCCTAGACTTTGGGTATTCCTCATTTCCATCATTTTGGACCGTAGGCATGTCCCCCAGTTTTATGCCAAAATTGTATTCTTAGAGCCCAATCTAATGAGTGAACTGCTCTCTTATGTTCTGTAAGGAAAACCTTTTATTAATGCTCCTAATTCTTTCTTATCCAGGCCAATTCTATGGAAGGCTATTTTTTCCTAATTTCTTAGTTTTATAAAATATGAAAAAATGGCATAATTTTAAACTCCTTCTAGTCACTTTCTTTTTTATTAAATTAACCCCTGTGTCAGTCAGTCTCCAGAGAAATAGATTCAATAGAGGGAGGGAGCATAAAGGGGGAAGAGGGAAAGTGAAAGAGATATTTATGTTTGTTTTTAAAGAATTGACAAGTAATTATGGGGGCTAGCAAGTATGAAAAATGTAGGACAGGCTAGCAGGATGGAAACTCAGGAAGAGTTTTTATGTTACAATCTCAAGGTAGAATTCCTTCTCAGGGAAACCTCAGTCTTTGCTCTTTATTTGTTCATTTATTTTATTTGCTTTTTCAATTGCTTTTGACAGAGAGACAGAGAGAGAGACAGAATGAAGGGGGAGGACCCAGAGGAGTCTCCATAGTTGCATATCATTATTTTTCTACATAGTTTCATTCCACAGGTAGGCGTGGAGCTGCACAGGGCAGGATCTGGGCCGGGGGCCTCCATCATGGGAGGCATACCCCCATGCGCTGGGGGCCTCCCACATGGGAAGCATGCCCCAGTGAGAACCAAACTGAGGGCATAGCATAGTTCAGCATACAGGTCCGCACAGGCTGGGGCAGGGATTCGATCCTTGGACCTCTGGGCTGCAAATGAGCACTCAACTCGCTGAGCCATCCTGGCATCCCTGTCTTTGCTCTTAAGGCCTTCAACTGATTGGATGAAGCCCACCCACATTATTGAGTATAATCTATTTAAAGTCAACTGATGGTAGGTGTCAATCACATCCACAAAATGCCCTCACAGCAGCATCAAGACTGGTGTTTGAACAAATAGCTGAGTACAAGCTGATACATAAAGTTAACCATCACAAGCTACTTCTAATATGCATTTCTAAGCAGGATGCCTACCTGACAGCCCTTTCAAGCACATGTTTATTTACTTCATTCAGATTTTGTCCTTATTATGTTGTCAATCAATACCCAGACTCTCATGAAATTAGCAATCTCAAATACATATTTCTATCAACTTCCCTCAGATAACTTGTGTCTTCCATGGAAAAAAGAAATAGTTGAGTATATTGCTGAAGAGGTACATTTTGCATGAGAGGTACACATAGGAGACTGATGGAAGTTTGGAGTTTAAGGGCTATATTGCAGTTCCATTGGCAATGGATTGTGTTTTTATGACCCCGGGACATAAAAATCCAAGTAGGTACCATCACCCTATGATGGAACTTAAAATAAGTCCTTCTATAACAGAACACCAATATTCAGTTAGAGTCCTGGAATCTGGGAAATTCTATATTCATCTCATATTTTCCGTTTTTTGTTATTGTTGTTGTTTGGTTTTTTTTTTTTGCCCCTTTGCCTCTTGTTCACTGTCTTGTTCTATTTTGTGTACATGTTTCTCTCTTCTTTTTTAAATATAAGCTCCTTTGAAAATAGAATTAAAATGTATTTGCTTTATTCAGAACAGTTTTTAGAATGATGCTTTCTTAATAAATGTTAAATGCAAATTTTAAAATAAATCTTTAAGTAAAAGGAAAAAATCTATAGGTGACAAGAAGACGTTAATACTGCCTATTCAACAACCATCTTTTTTATTTTCCTTGATGGTAGAACTTCAGTTTTTTTTAAGAGCTTGGATAGCAAAGGGCTTAGGATACAGGTTCATTTTCAGGAAAAAATTGTGATTAAATAATTACTGTCAATCCCATTCTTTGCTACTTACTGATTTAAGATGCCATGCAATGCAATTATGGTCAATGAAAAGACAGTTGGGACTTCTGGGAAGTCTTTTTCTCCTATCAAAAATTGAAGCAGGGGATGCCGGGATAGCTCAACAGGTTGAGTGCTTCCTTTGCAACTGGGAGGTCCAGGGTTTGATTCCCAGCCTCGGCCCATTCAAATCCATATGCTGAACTGCAGCAAAACTGGTAACTGCCAGGATGACATGGTGGTGAAGGTTCTCACCTCCCATGCAGGAGACCCCTTGTTCAGTTCCTGACCTGCACAGCCCCACATCCACCTGTGTGGAATGAAACCACGTCACAACTCATGATGTACAACTATGGAGACGACTCTGGGCCCTCCCCCTTCTCTCTCTTTCTCTTACCTTCTTTCAAAAAAAATCTTTAAAAACTTGAAGCACAGGAGAAGAAATCATTTTTCATTCTTGCATTTGAATGTCCTCCTGCAAATATGTGACTGTAGAGAGTGTTCCAAAATGCCTCATGGGAAATTCTCAGTGCATTTACCCTAAAACCCTATTATCATTGCTTGCTCACTTGGCCATTTACTAGATTGTGAACTTTAGGAAGAAGCTTTTTTTCTTTTTATCTTTTTTAAGATTTAGTTTATTATAAGTGGGATATAAAATTGAAAGTAACAGAAGCAAAAACTCATGGACACAGTCAATAGTTTGGTGGTTATCTGAAGGTAAAGGGGAAGGTGGGAGGGAAGGGGGTCAGAGGGGGGCGGTTGGGAGAAATTTTAAATATATGGTGATAGAGGGAGAGCTGATTCTGGGTGGTGAGCACATAATGCAGTGCAGAGACAATGTCATGTAGACTTGTACATGTGGAAACTATGTCATTGTTACCAACCAATGTCACCCCAATAAATTTCAAAATTAAAAAAACAGCTAGAAAACAAAACAAAACCAAGAAGCAAACACACAAAAAAAGGATTTATTTTATTGTTTGAGAGAGAGGGAGAGAGAAAGAGAGAGAAGTGGGGGGAGCCCATAGCAGCAGTTCAGCATATGGGGTCGCACAGGCTGGGGCTTAGAATCAAACCCCGAACGTTGTGATTGTGAGGCAAGCCCTTAACTGCTGAGCTATATCCTGGCATCCCCAGGAAGAATCCTTCTACCTGAAGAGATGAGAGGATCTCAGAAATGTGAAGAAACCAAAATCTGAGTGGTATCTATATACTTTTAGAATCACCTAATGTTATCTCTGGTGAAAAGGTAATGTCAGATGTCTTGGTTTTATTATACATTCCAATTGGATTTCTTAATAGGCAGCCGGGATTATAGTATCTGGTAAAAACAAGTCTTTATAAACAAAGCCTTCTGTAGTCTACAACCGGCTTGTCTTACCTACGGCCCAGGATGGCTTTGAACGTGGCCCAACACAAATTCTTAAAACACTACAAGATTTCTTGCAACTTTTTTTTTTTTTTTTTTTAGCTCACTAGATATTGTTAGTGTTAGTGTATTTTATGTTTTGTCCCAGTCAATTTTTCTTTTGATGTGGCCCAGGGAAGCCAAAAGTTTTGATACCACTGGTCTATAAGAATATTCAGTGCTTAAGATGGCATCCTATAGATTTGGCTTCTTCATCAATACCTTTTTTTTAAAGAACCTAGTGATTTGAAGAGTTATATTCCAAATTGGTTTAGGAAATGGAAAAGTTGAATCTCTAAACTTAGATCTTCACTTGTTTCTCCTTAGCCACTTTTAGCCTTCATTTTCTTTCCCTGCCATTTAAGTGCAACAACTCTGAATGATGGGTTCAATTATTTCTTACCTTTTTACTATTTAGTGTAATGGATCTTTTACTCCATTAGGTTTTATGCTTTCCATTATGCTCTTGCTGACATCCCCATTTTCTACTATTTTAAAACTCTAGGTACTTTAGGCACACTGTCCTCTTAGAACCTCACTCACTGTTCCCATCCAACCCCTAAGTCAGTTCCAGAAGAGATCAACATGGACATAAAGTATTTAAGGGGACATACTGTGGGCAAGCTCAATTACCTTTGAAGCAACCTTGAAAATGGATCTTTTTCTTATCTTCCTATTGGTAGAAATTAATAAACTGAATGCCCTTTGGACCACTGCAAAATGGTTTTCAAGCTTTCTTTCACAGTAAAAAAGAAGAAAATGATGAGAAACATAGTAACACTATGTCTTCTAACTATATGATCATAGACATGTCATTTAATCTTGTGCCTCAGTTTCCTATGGTCATGTGAACATTTCTTCCTGTGCTTTTTCTTTCTTTGCACCAGTAACATCACTGACAAAAGTTTAAAGTTATTATTATCTCTGATCATGGTTAAATACAGCTCAGCTCATATACGAGGGCTGTCTGGAAATTATCCACTCATGTAATATGAAAAATAGAGGCATTTATGGCTGGATTTTTCTCCTTATATGATGAGGGTGCCAAAAAATGTATTCACATTTTAAAAAGGAAAAAAGAAAACTATATTAAAATTGTAAAACTCAATATATATTGATAACAAAAGATAAATTCAAGTCACATTTGACTTCCAATTACAAGAGGTGCTATGTATATATCTCCCTCAAAATTCTTAATATAGCCCCCAAAGTTCTTGAATGGGGCTCATTTTGGAATAATGGGTGTGGTGTATAAAGGCACTCCTTACAAAGAACTCAACTCATTGTTCAGAATTTACTTGTGATCTACACTTGCCTCAATTTTATTATCAAAAGAGTGCAAACTATTCTGGATTATCCCTCTCTCCATTGTGCCTGTTTCTCTATAAGGTCTCATTGACCTATATAATTTAAAAAGTAAATTTACCAACTTAATTATATTCCTACTAACTTACCTTTCCTATTTCTAATGGAATAGATTCAATTTCCGATAAAAATTACCTTCTCTATTGGAGTGGTGATATGATCTTTGTGTGCCTAATAATATTAATAAAGATTAAAAGTGATGATATACATAATGGCACTTGATCCATAGCTTTATTCTATTTCATCAATAAAAATTGTATTATGTATAATATTAGTTGTGACCTACTATCAAGATTTTGTTTTTCTTTCTTTTACCAACCTCCAGTAGCTGATTGTCTAAGTCAGCTTTTGGTTCATATTGTATTTGATAGGAATGTAGAATTTTGGAGTCAGAAGAGTCCTGTGAGTGTGTGGGGGGTGGGGGGTGGGGGGTGGAGGGGGTGGAGCTGACATTGCCAAGTGAACAAGCAGTGATAGTAGTGTTTCGAGGGGAAATTTTTGGAACGCTCCCTACAAGAAAACTGTTCTAGGACTATTTGTGTTTTTTGTATCACAAACTGTACTTAAATGCTTATCTCTATCAGTTTGAATTCTTTTGGGTGCAAGTAACGCAATCTAGACTGAGAGCAACATAAACAACAGTGGTGTATTTTCTCACCTAAGAAATTCAGAAGTAGGATTTTATTTCTCACTGTCATTTACTAGCTGTGTGGCATTGGACAAATTACTTAATCATTTAGAAGCCCTCTCAAAAATGAGAATATTATTGTTTTTATTAGAATTAAAGATAATAAGCAGTAAAAGAGAATGCCAAGTACTTGATGTAATCCCTATCTCATTTTACAGACAGGTATTACAGATATCTTATGAGTTTCTCTTTTAAGTCAATATTTTATTTTTCTTTGTGGTGATAGATGTTTAGTTTTTCTTCCAATCATGTTGAAAACGATTATCTATACAGCTTGGATGGCTTTCCTCCATTTCCTCACTGTAAAAGTGAATTCCTTTTTGTGCTCCATTCTGATCATTTGAACTGTATTTTTTTCTGGATAGGCTGGTGTGAAACCTGAGATATATTTGACTCAGCCCTTTCTTTCAACTTGTAATCACTAAGTAAGTTCTACTGAGCATCCCACAGGCATTTCTCATCTCAGTGTCCTCCGCTATTGCCACCCCTGGTTTAAGACGGTATTACACCACATGCTCCAGTATTGCACCACTCTTTCCTATAGCTGGGCTCCCCTTTCAATCCACTCTAAACAGTTACCAAAGCACTAGTTTGCTCAAAAATCTCAGTGACTTGCCATGGCCTGTGGAATAAAGCCTAAATTCCTTAAGGTATTTCTCTGAGAACCTGGAAAACCAAGCTCCATTTTACATCTCTTACTGTTTTTGTTTGTTTGTTTGTTTTGCATTTTTTGCCACCCTCCTGCATGAGCTCTCTGCTATCACCATACTAATCTTTCACTCTCTTTCTCAAATCTAAATTTGGTTGTAAAATCCTGACCCCACTGGAAAGTTTCCGGAGAACTCTTGTCCATAATTATCTTCCCTTCTCTAAACTCAAGCAGTTACTGCTGAGTGTTACTGAGTTGACAGTGAACATCACGATTTACCACATACACTTTACTTGCACTTGAATCACTTATTAGGCCTTGAATCACTTCCTCGCTGGACCGTTCTCTACGCCTCTATTGTCTTCTCATCTATGAACCCTTTTTCTTATGCAACCTGGACCCTACAATTAATCATTTAAACGACACTCATCAATACACAAAATCTTCACATACTTTCCTTTTCCCAGCTTACTAGTAAAATGTTTTTTTTAACTTATTTATTATTTTTGACAGAGAGAGAGAGACAGAGACAGAGAAAGACAGAGAGAAGGGGGAGGGCCCAGAGCAGTCTCCATAGTTGTACGTCATCCATTTTTGACATGGTTTCATTCCACACATGTGGGTGGGGGGCCGTGCAGGACAGGATCATGGCCAGGGGCCTCCTGCATGGGAGGGACAACACCACAAGAACCAAACTGGGGGCCTCCCACATTGGAAGCACACCCCAGTTCAGCATATGGGTCTGCACTAGCCGGGGCTGGGATTCAGGTGAATGCTTAACCCACTGAGCCATCCCAGCTTCCTGGCCAATAAAATTTAAATCCTAAATTTACTTTCTTATTTATACCTTGCACCCAGACAGCTGAGTACAAGTGAAGGAAAGTGTGCAACCATGTGGATTGGTTCAGCTATATATTCACGCCCTCAAGTGCAGCAGGATACTTCAATAGCTTTAGTTAAATCTTACAGTTGCTCTTGGTCATCTTCCTGTCCCACCTTTATCAGCTACCATTCCACATTTTTATCATTCTCAAGCATTTATCTCTATTCTAAGCCCTTTTATTCAGAAGATGAGCTTGTTTCCAACTTCTTAGAAAACATAGAGGCCCTCAAGCATGAGCTTCTCTGATTTTCTCTTTTCATTCCAATGCAGTATATACAAATACATGTTCACCAATCATTACCTGCTTTCTTCTAGTCTTAGAAGATCCGGGGGATGCTGGGATAGCTCAGCAGGTTGAGTGCTTGCCTTGCAAACACAAGGTCTGGGGACTGAGTCCCCATCCCTGGCCCGTACACACCCATATATGCTGAACTGCAGCGAGCAACTGGTAACCACCAGGATGGTGGCGAAGGTTCTTGCCTCCCATGAGGGAGGCCCTGGTTCAATTCCACCTTGCATGTCCCCACATCCACCTGTGGAATGAAACTATGTCAAAAAACTAATGATGTACAACTATGGAGACTGTTCTGGGCCCCCTCTCCCCTTGTCTCTGTCTCTCTCTCACCCTCTCTCAAAATAATAAAATAAATCTTAAAACAAACAAACAAAAGATCAGGCATCACTTTTCTGACTGAGGCCGGCTGCTTCCCAAGTATCCCAGATCTGATCCCAATCTATTATTCCTTGAGATTGAGAATTCCAAGGTTGTCTCTTCACGGCAGGGAATTTTTCCTCTCACTCACTCCAAACTTTCATAAATGTGGTGTGAATGTCCTATTTATTTTGCCACAGAGGTCAAAATGAATTGCTTTTCCATTGGTTGTACTAAGCAGTGTGTAATGGGGGTAAGCTGATAAAATAGCCACAGCTGGGGATGTTGCCATTTTCAGAGCATGATATACTCCTGGGGCCAAAGGATGGCCTTCTTTGAAAGTCACTCATGCTAAGAAGTCCCTGCGAGACTGCAGCCTGGCCTCTCTTACGTTGCACACACTCTTTCGCATGGGTAATATTGCCAGTCATGCCAAGACCTGGCTAGCAGCAGGGTGGCACTTGGGCTGGCACGATCCTCTTAGGCAATCCCTGCTTATGTGCTGTGTGGACCCGCTTGGAACAATTAAAGCCGCCTGTGTTGGCTAGCTGTGAGCACATTGACACAGAGTGCAAATGAAACAGACAGAACGCTTCCCTCACAAATCCACCCACTGTTCATCAGCAGAGAAAACACAGGGCAAGAGTGGAAAATGCAGGCTCAGTTCCTGTAAGTAGAACACACAGTCACCACTGTGATGTTCAGGGAAATGGAGCAGAAGATGGGTCAGGGCACTGCCTTCAGCCAGAAAGCCAGCTATGTGGCAGAAGGTAGCTGTCGGAGGGACTGGAGCCCAGGGAGAAACATTTTTAAAAGAACCTACTTAATTTTTTTACAAATAAAATTTATTTTCCCAGGATGGTGAGATAGCTCAGCAGATTGAGTGCTTGCCTTGCAACCACAAGATCTGGAGTTCGAATCCTGGCTCCGGCCTGTGCAAACATACATGCTGAACTGCGGTGTAACTGGAAACCACTGAAATGGAGGCAAAGATTCTTGCCTCCTGTGGGGGAGACCCCTAGTTCGATTCCCACCCCGAGTAGTCCCACATCTGTGGGTGTGGAATGAAACCATGTCACAACTAATGATGTACAACTATGGAGACTGCTCTGGGCCCTCTCCCCTTCTTTCCCTCTCACTTCTCAAAACAATAAAAAAATAAATCTTAAAAAAAAAAAAGTTTACTTTTTGAAGCACTTTTGGGTTCATAGCAAATTGAGAGGGAAGTGCAGAGATTTCCCATATATCCCCCTGTCCTACATGTATATAGCCTCCCTAATTATAAACAAGCCCCAATCAGAGTAGTAACTTTGTTACAATTGATAAACCTACAATGGCATGTCATAATTTCCCTCTACTTTTTATTGGACTCTTATTTTTCACCCTTTTTTAGTGACTTGGATTTCTTTAGATTTGGGGATGGAGAACTGGGACAAGTTTTTCCTCCTACTTTGTTCTTGATGAGTTTTGTTGTCCTTTTAAAACCCACCTCTAGCCTTTCCTAAAGTGCTCATGGCAGATCCTAGTCTGACTGTTCCCAGAACTCTTGTAACTGGAGGCTGTGCTGCTTCATGGAGCGCACCTGAATGCTTACCGCTGTTTCATGTGTAGTGATTGGAGCTTTTCAAATAGAATGTGAACTCTTCAAGGACAGAGATCATTTCTCAGTGCTGAGCTCAATAAAATGCATGCAGCTATACAGAGGCATGTTTATTTGGGAGAGTAAATACCAGATGCATCCAAACACTGGGATACTTCTGAAAAATTTTTTTATGATGATGATTGTGTAATGACAATACTGTGATAACAGAAGCACAGCCTGCTTTAGGGACTGATAGTGGTGTAATATGCCAGGTGGTGGAAATAGGACTGTGGCCCGAGCTGCATGATCCAGAGAGTGTGACAGAGTTGGTAACAGATGTATGAAAAATGACCCTGTCAAAAGTTGTTCCATGTTATGAAAGTCTTACAAATTATGTGGAACAAAGGTCATTTATTCTACAGCAAGAGATATTTTGGGTGTGTATATATGCGTAGACAAGCAAAAATTGAAAAGGAAGATGTAGCTAGAGCAAGCAGAGGACACTGATGCGTCTTTTCACAGATCACTTCTGAAGGGGAGTGATTTTTGCCATACTTCTACCTACAGGTCAGCAAAGGTTTCCAGAAAACAAAATTTCCACACATATTGTATAGTTTTCTTTACTGTTTTCAAAGCCAATGAAAATGTTATGCTAGTTTTGATTTTTTTGCACATGCAAAATTATGTTAAATGTGTTCACTGTTTTTATGATATTAAATATTCAGAATATTATATAATTTTTATTCATTTATAGAGAAAACTAAGTAGTTTTAATTGATATGAATTGATTATAGATACTCAATACACTTCAGTTGATTTGCACTAAATAAAAGATGATAAATTTTACTGAATTCTTACTGTATATTTATTTATTTATTTTATTATTATTATTTTTTAGTACCAGTGCCTTATGGATTAAAGTGTTTTTCTAAAATATTGTGTTATTTTGAAGTTAAGATTTCTAAACTTCAGAAGTCTTGTTAATCTGGAAGCAGTCAGTTCCCTGCCATTATGAATAAACCCTCTACTATAGTTCTGTGTTTATCAATAAACATAAGAATCATCTTAAAATTTATGGTGACTCGAGTCACCATCTTTTATATTATGCTGACACTGTCAATTTAATTAAGCAAACTTAAATCAGAAACTTAGGGCTTGTTCTTGACACATTTATTTTTATTTTATTGTTTTAAGAGGTGTGTGTACGAGAGAGAGAGAGAGGGGTGGGGGGGGGGAGAGAGAGAGAAGAGGGAGGGCCCAGAGCTGTCTCCACAGTTGTACATCATCAGTTGTGACATGGTTTCATCCCGCACAGGTGGCTGTGGGGCTGCATGGGGCAGGCCTAACTGAGGGCCTCCAGCATGGGAGGTGAGAACCTTGACTGCTGAACTGTCTCAGCAGTTACCAGTTGTGCTTCAGTTCAGTCAGTATATGGGGTTTGTACAGGCCGGGGCTGGGAACGGAACCCTAGACCTCGTGGTTGCAAGGCAAGCACTCAACCGTTGAACTATCCTGTCATCTGACACCTTCTTCTTAAGTCTATGTCCCCTTGCCCAGTGCTCCCAATCTGATTTTTTAAATATCCCTCTTGTCTTCTCACCTCTCTTCTTTCCTATGGACCCAGGTGCACACAACTTCCCGCATGTTCTTTCAGAGCACTAATTGCAGCTTCTAACCTCCACGTGACTGGGCACTGGGTTTGCACACAACTTTATTCTTAGCTTATAGCACAGTGCCAAACAAGTACTAGATGTTGAGTGAACATTTGATAAATGAGTGAATGAATGAATGAAAGCCCTATGTAGCTTGAATGGTCAAGAATTCTGATACTAAATCCTAGCATCTGAGGTTCAGTTAAGCATTATACCAATTTGTACTACCCAGGCCCTGTCTAGGTTGCAAGTAGTTCTCTGGGGATTGTTTTATGTGCCTGACTACCTGCTTTATAGACTCACTATGCACTCTTTGGTTATAATTGTTGGGGCTTATGTGATCTGAAACAAAATAATGTACTGGCTTGAAATGACTGTCATGTCAAGGTGTGGGTACATGATATTTTCTCCAAAACAGAGAGGATAAGAGAGCGACCATTGGTATCTATTTTGAAAACCTGAAAATAAGATAATAACAGCTGTGTTATCTTTAATCTAGGAGAAGAAGTAATAATACATTAAACATGAGTGTGCTAGATCATGAAAATATATCCTGTAGGTGAAGTCAAGCCAAACTGGTTTAAGCTTACTTCAGTTTACTTAAAGATGTCTGTGGAGGTCATGGAAATTTGAGATCTCATTTACCTCCTGCCTTTCTCAATCCTACAGAGGGATTTTTTAGCTTGGAGAAAAATTTTAAATGCAAAGCTCAGTTATCCTTCTTTCCTAGTGACAAATTAATGTGTAAGTTTTTCTACTATGTGGTGTACATATTTTGGGTCCTAAAGGAGCCCTGGAGATGTTAGAAATAATGTACCACCATCATTTGTATTTTTAACTAGCATTTCTTCTTAAATAACATTTCTATATGATTTTTCTTTTTTTTTCTTTTTTTTTTTTTTTTTTTGGTGGGTGTTATATTCTTTTACCTCTGGAATCCCTCATTGAAATGAAATTTGATATTGTGACACGCTACTTTGCACCAGGGCTATTTATAGGTGGAGTAAAAATTTCTCTCCCTATTTAATAATAATCCTTATGTCATTACATGGATGTCCCTTATCTTCCATGTGTGGTCACTTAACACTTTGCAGTTAGAGAAAATGCCTTTGAGGTTCTATTTTTCTTGTAATTACAGGAATTCTGCCGTTCAGAGACTACATTCATAGTGGGAATTTTTATGCAGTATTAATCTTGGGTCCGGTGTCTCCTGAGTCACAGCACGTGGGTAGCGCCTGCTAACCACTAAAAGAATCAGGTGGGCGATGGTGCCGCTGCAGCATCTGCAAGTCCAGTGCTAGGCTGATATACAACTGAGAGTCCCTGAAACCCTTATTTCTGATGTAGAACTTGCCCAGAACTGGAGGTTTTAAGGTCTAGAATTAATTGAAAACATAGAAAGAATAAGCCTGGTATTTGAGTAAGTGATCTCTGTGTTCAGAAACATTTTACAATAGGTAGAAAGTTCTGGATCTTTTGAGAGAGAGGTTTGAGAATCTAGGTCAGGTAAAAAGTGCTTTCATGGTTTTGTCTGAGAAAACATCTCAGAAATAATGAGGCAGCAATTTTTATTGATGAATATAAAAAAGGATGAACATTGTTTATCAATCCCTTGTTTAACTCCAACTAATGAGTAAAGCTGAAAACTAAGACCTTTAAAATATTTCTATACTCAACCCTACATATGTAAATTAAGATGAAAACAGTTTTACACAGTAAAGTAAGTATAGAGAAATCAAAGAAGTTCTGACTTTATTCCAGAACTATTTTTACTGTTTACTTTTTAATTTGAAAGATCAAACTATTTAGTTTGGTGGTTACCTGGAAAGGGGGGAGGTGGGGGGAGGAGGGAGTGGACACCAGATATATGGTTATGGAGGGGGAGCTGATTCTGGGTGGTGAGCACATAATGCGATGCATAGGTGATGTGATGTGGACTTGTACATCCGGAAACTATCTAACTGATATCAGCCAATGTCACCCCAATAAATTTAACATTAAAAAACAAACGATCAAACTATTTAAAAATAATTGACAGAGGACTAAGGAGGTTGTACTGCTGCCACAGCTTAATATGGTCTGCGTTTTGTTACAATTCTGCGGTAAGCAGAACACCTCTAGGAGAAAGATACTTATTTTCATACTAGGCACATGGGCAGTTCCATGGTCGTAAACTGTGTCCCTTAAGAATTATGGTAAAATGAAGTACAATACTGTCACCTGGTGACCGCATTCTGAAAGTACAATAACATCAGCCTCCGGGGTTCCTGCCTTCTGCTTCCGGCACCCCTACCCTAAATAAGTGGTGTCATAGGCTTTTACAGCTAGAGCAGCATTAGAGAGAATCACATGCAGTGTCTCCAATGTGCAGACGGGAAATCAAGACACTAAGGAGTTAAAGTGCCACCGCAAGAAGGTGCCCTGGGGTCTATGCCCAGTTAGTGGTGCATTCAGTACTAAGTGTAGGCACGATGGCCAACCAAGCTGGGTTTAAATGATAGCTCTGTGATTTACTAGCTGCGAGTCCTTGGGCATATTATCAAACATTGCTGAACCTCAGTTTCTTCACATGTGAAATGAGAATTCCATTAGAATGTACCTTACAGGATTATTGGGGAGATCAAATGACATAATAGATGTAATTTGCCTGCTATGTAATACATGGAATTTACAGACACAATTGAGACATGCCCAACAGAGGACAGAATGTCGTCAGAATAAATGTAACAATGGACTGAAAAGTGCTTTGTACGGAATTATACAAATACAGGATAGTTTAATTATGGTCAGTTGCAACCAAATGATGTAGACTAAAAAAAAATAACACTATCTCCCCATTTCCTTCTTCCTCTTTGAGAAGATACCAAAATGCTCTTGATTCATTTGGTGGCTTTATACTACTGTCTCTCTTCTAAGCTTGAAAGCTGTGTTTTGCTGAATTTCTTATAGAGTCTCAACCCTTCAGTGTAACCAGGGTGTGTGTAATTATTGTCTGAACTGAAATTCCTGTGAATTATTTTGCTTTGAATCCTGAGGTGCCAAGACAGAGTTAACGTGGTGAGGCTTGGTGAAGCTCTTCAGCCATGTTAGTATAACAAATCAAACCAGGAGTAGCCTGACAGCTTGCTTTATGCTTCCTCTTCATTTTGTGAGCTGTGCAAATGTAGCCTGAGGAGGTCAAATATGAAAAATCTAATCTCACCTTCTGAGCTTGATGTAATGAGTTTCTATTTTTTTTTTTTCAGTCCTGTTGGCTCAAAAGCTGGCCAGGCAAATGATATAATGTATTTGGTCCCTTTTCTACTTGTCAAGGCACCATGGTGTATGACTGACAGAAATTTTTTTTTTCCTTTTAAAGAAAAACAACCCAGGGGAAACCAGGATGGCTCAGTGGGTTAAGCGCTCACTTTGCAGCGCCAGGGACTGGGGATCAAATTCCAGCCCCGGCCCGTGCGGACCCATAGCTGAACTGGGAGCTTCCCCAGTTCAGTTCTCTCTCTGTCTCTGTATCTCTCTCTCTCTCTCTCTGTCAAACAAACAAACAAACAAACAAACAAACAAAGCAACAACAACCCAGAAAGACCTTGTGTTCCTTTTTGTAGTTTCTGCCAGTGTCTGGAAATGAAAACTGCTTCACTCTATAATGAGTGCCTATAAAATTCACGTTTGTAGGGGACTGCAGTGCTGCAGTGTGCTTGGCTGATTTGATCTATGTTTATTGAGCACCTGCTACATGTTAGAACAGGCTAGGTGCACAACACCCATTACCTGGAGGTGGATAGGGCAGGTGCTGGGGCTGCTAACAGCTATACTGAATCTACTTGAGAAAGAAAGTGTATCTTATAATAACCTGTGTCCCCAGAAGCAGATCCTGAGAAGAGCATTTGATTGCAAGTCATTTATTTAAGAGGATATTTCAGTAGGTGGCATAAGGTGAGAGGAGACTTTAGATAGGGAGAAGAAGGAAGCTGATGAAAGTTGTATAATTAAACAAGTTTCTACTGTGGGTCAATGGAGTGTCAATGGGTCATTCTGCTGGGGGATTCTGGAAAACAGAACCTGTACTTCAAGATTATCTCACTATCTACAAATCACAGTTTCGTGGTGGCTGCTCCCAGGCCTCTTGATTTCTTCAGTTTTGTCCTCAGGCAAAGCTTGCAGGGACGGGCAGTTTGAAGTTGGTCCAGCGTGCATGAAAATGGTGAATGCCTAAGTGATGTGGTTAGAGTTGTGACACTGTGTCCTACAAAGAAGACCAAAGCCACGCCTCTTGGGGATTCTCCAACAATCTCATCTAAGAATCCAAATTTGCAGAGAGAGGGGCACAAAATATTCTGGCAAAGAATTAAATAACAACCACTGTTTCTTTATTTGATGCCTTTACCTGAGTCTCTTAAGCAGATCTGATATGTCACCTGGACAACATCCTTGTACAAATTAATCTTAAAGGTAAAAAGGTAACATTAACTGGGCTAAAAGCTCTGAAGCCTGGACCCTAGGTCCCTGAGGAAGAAGGGCAGAGAGAATGGCCAAGCAACATTAGTTGTAGTATACAAAGCTTTTGCCCCATGCCTAATGCCATCTTCTCATGAGGAACCACATGGAGAGGGAAGATACTCAGATGAGAGGACAACCCAAGGTCTTCACTAAAAATAAACCATGGACCACCAAGATCCTCTTTCTAATACCAAATCACAAGTTTTATACCTCTAATAGTAAGGAAGAGTGATCAAATAAATCATGAACGTGCACCATACTTAATGCCTAGAGCCAAGATGAGGCAACAAAGAGTGATTAGGGCTCTGGAGCCAGGCTGGTTCAAATCCTGGCTTAGCCTCTAAGTGGCATTGAAATCTTGAACTTTCTGTGCCTTGGTATCCTCATCATGTGACTATAATACCTCATGAGGCTATTGTGAGGATTAGTATTTATAGGAGTACCTGTAATGGAGCCATTACTATGTAGTCTGCCCAGCCTCAATGGGCCTTATTACTATATCTATGTAATTAAGAGGAAAAAGAAAGAAGTGACCTAAAGAGGGAAATCTAGAATAAGTCCAAATCTCTAGCTCTATTCATTAATATCTTCTTAATCCTGACCCACTTTTTAAAAAAGATTTATTTTTATTGTTTTTGACAGAGACAGAGAGAAACAGAGATGGAGAGAGACAAAGAGAAGGGGGAGGACCCAGAGCAGTCTCCATAGTTTCAACATGGTTTTATTCCATACAAGTGGGTGGGGGCCACACAGGGCAGGAACTGGGCTGGAGGGCCTCCCACATAGGACGCACACCCCCTTGAGCCAGGGGCTGAACTCGAGGGCAAGAATCGAAGTAGGGGCCTCCCGCATGGGAAGCACAACCCAGTTCAGTATATTGGTCTGCACGGGCTGGGGCCGTGATTCGATCCTCAGTTCCCGACTGCAAAGAGAGTACTTAACCCACTGAGCTATCTTGGCTTCCCTATGACCCACTTTTGGGGGTGACAGTGAATGAAGAAAAGAAGGCAGAGGGAGGGAAAGAGGAAGGGAAAGAAGGATATTAGAAAGGGAAAGAGTGAAGTTTGAATTTCACTGAGTTGGAATGTGCCAAGAATAGTGTATTCTAGGTTGTTTTTGTTTTTTTTTTAACCCCATATTTATACAGTGGTATAGAGGAGCTATAAAAATTTGAAAGTACACCCCTCCCCTTTAAAACTTGGATGTTCTTTTATATATACAGAGACTGGGTTTCAATCTCTATCAGATATACACAGAGAACTTCAAGAACTGATATCAGTGTGTGTGTGTGTGTGTGTGTGTGTGTGTGTGTGTGTATATACAAAAGTTAAGATAATCCTTGAGAATTCTAACTTTCAACCTAGTCTCCTCCTCCACCTCTACAAATAACCACTTTTATGAATCTCTTACAAATCCTTCTAGTTTCTTTATGCAACTGCAAGCAAATATTAATATATTTTTAAATTTCCCTTCCTGAGATATTTAAAATGGCAAGTAATAAAAAATAGTAACATTTTATTAAGCATTAGCTATATATCAAGTATCTGTTATAATATACATCTTGTATATCATTATATACATTATATAATCATTTTTCAGATAAGGAAATTATGCACAGAGAGCTAAATAACTTTTCTAAGGTCATAGAACAAGTAAGTTAGGGAGACAAAATTTGAATTCTTTCAGTGTCCAGAGTCTGGGATCTTGGACATTATGTAATAACACTTTCACAGTATATAGTAATTTTCTTTTATCTGTTGGTTTTTTATTATTTTTATTCTATAGAACTAGGGAGCTTTCTTTATTAAGTAATTATTTTACAGTTGACATTCGGTATTATTTTATATTAGTTTCAGGTTATAACATAGTGGTTAGATATTTATACAATTTATAAAGTGAACCTCCCTGATTAGCTTAGTACCCACCTGGCACTATACATAGTTATTACAATATTATTGACTAAATTCTCTATGCTGTACTTTACATCCCTGTGACAATTTTGTAACTACAAATGTGTTCTTCTTAGTTCCATCACCCTTTCACACAGCCCCCCAACTCCTCTCCCATGTGGCAACCATTGTTCTCTGTATCTATGAGTTGTTTCTGTTTTATTTGTTTATTTGTTTTGGTTTTTAGATTCCATATATAAGATCACATGGTATTTGTCTTTCTCTGTCTGACTTATTTCACTTAGCATAATACCCTGTAGGTCCATCCGTGCTGTTAAAAATGGTAAGATTTCATTCTTTTTTATGGTTGAGTAATATTCCATTATATATATATATGCACAAACATTATATATATATATATATATATATACACACACACATATACATACACATACAGGAGGTGCCCCTTGCCCACAAAAAAAGATGTATACACATTTTAAGGAAGAAAAACTCTGTATTAAAATTGAATTGTAATACTCAATATATACTGATTACAAAAGATGAATACAAGTCACATTTTATTCCTGCAATTACAAGAGGTGCTCAAAGTGGTTACTATAAGCATCCAGACACTTCTGATTACAGTGACTGACTGCTTGAGCAACATTGGCCAAACTGTCCCCTATATTGCTGCACATGTCATTTCAATTTACCATGCATCTCAATCTTATTACAAATGCATGCAGTTGTTAGGCATGTTGGAGGTTCTGTTGCATACTCATGCCTCCATTGTCATTGTATTTCCACAATGTTCTTGAATTTTAAATATCACTTCAAAATGGTCTTGTGCTTCCTGAACAACAACCATGCTTCTGCCATTTTCTTTGACCATCCAGCCTGTTGCAGGGTGATGCTAGCATTCATTTGTTTAACTCCACCTTCTAAGCAAATGTCATACTATACATCGCTACTATAATTCAATTCAACTTCGAAAAGTAATACACATAGATAACATCTCTTAAAATTTGTATACATTTTTTTGGCACCCCAGGTATATACTACATCTTCTAGTATATAGTAATTTTCAAATTTTATTTTTATTTTAAGCTGTTATGGGTTTATATCTTGAAAATACTAACCCTAACTATCTCAGAATTTGACCTTATCTCAAAATATCTTTTTACACAGGTTTAAGTTAAAGTGATTCCTAATCTAAAAAGACAGTGTCTATAAAAAAAGATAAATTTGGGGAATGATGTCAGTAAGATGGTGGAATTTAAAGCCAGCCAAAATACTACAAGAAAAGAAGACTACAGACCAATATCTTTGATGCATATTGATGCAAAAATCTTCAAAAATAGGCAAACTGAAAACATCAGCAAATAAAAAGGATTATACAAAATAATGAAGTAGGATTTATTTCTTCAATGCAAGAATGATTCAACATATGAAAATCAATCAGTATAACACACCCCAGTAACAAAATGAAGGACAAAGCCACGTTAATATCTCAACTGATGCAGAAAAAGTAGTTGACAAAATCAACACCTTTTCATGATAAAAACATTCAACAAACTATAAATAAAAGAAAATCATCTCAACATAACAAAGGGCATATATGAAAACCCCACAGCTAAATCATAGTCATTTGTGAAAGTTTAAAAGCTTTTTCTCTAAAATCAGGAACAAGATATGGATGTCCCTTCTCACCACTTTCATTCAATAGAGTACTGGAAGCCTTCACCAGAGCATTTAGGCAATAAATAAATAAATAAATCATCCAAATTAGAAAGGAAAAAATAAAATTATCTTTGTTCACAGATGACACGATCTATCTGTAAAAAAAAAACCACCCTAAAGAACACACAAAACCTGTTAAAATTATAATAATAAATGCAACAAAGTTGCAGGATACAAAATCAACACTCAAAATCAATTGTGATTTTTTACATTAACAATGAATGGTCTACAAGGAAAATTAAGAAAACAATCCCATTTACAATAACAATAAAAATAAATATATAAAAATAAACTTAACCAAGGAGCCAAAAAAACTCATATATTGAAAACTAAAAAACATTGCTGAAAAAATTTAATGAAGACACAAATAAATGAAAAAAAAAGAAAAAGAAAACCACATCTCATGTGTATAGATTGGATGACAAACATAATAATGTTAAAATGTCCATAATGCCCAAAGATATCTACAGACTCGATGCAAAATTCCAAAGGCATTTTTTGCAAAAATAGAAAAAAGCATTCTAAGATTCATATGGAATCTCAAGGGACCTGATTAGCCAAAGCAATCTTGACAAGAATGAATTTGGAGACCACATACTTTCAGACTCCAAAACCTATTACAAAGCCATAGCAATCGAAACAAAATAAAGAAATACAGACCAGTGAAACATGATAGAAAGCTCAGAAATAAACACCTGTGGATACAGTCAAATGATTTTGACAAGGGTGCCAAGACCACACAGTAGGGAAGTGACAATCTCTTCAACAATGATGTTGGGAAAACTTTTTTTTTTTAATTGTTAAATGTGAAATTCATTGATGTTACATTGGTTGTTAAAAATTACATAGGTTCCAGGTGTACAATTCTATGTTACTGTGTAAACATACTACAACTTCTTTATCCAGTCATCTATCAAAGGACACTTCGATTGTTTCCACAACTTGGCCACCGTGAACAGCTCAGATGTTGAGATAACTTGATAGCCACATGCAAAAGAATAAAATTGGATCCTTACCTTATGCCAAATACAAAAATTAATTCCAAATGAAAAGACGTAACCATAATACTTAAAACTGTAAAACTCCTCAAGAAAACATTGGGGAAAAGCTTCATGACATTGGATTTAGCAATGAATTCTTCATTGTGACACCCAAAGCCCAGAAAACAAAAGCAAAAACAAACCAGTAGGGCATCCAACTTCAACATTTCTGTGCTGTGCGTCAAAAGAAACCATCAACAGAATGAAAAATCAACCTATAGAAAGGGAGAAAATATTTGCAAACCATATATAAGTATTTGATAAGGAGGTAATATCCTGAATATAAAAAAGAATAGCTAAAAATTCAATGACAAAAAACAAAAATCCCAATTAAAAAATGGGCAAAAGACTTGAACAGATATTTCTTCAATGAAAACACAGAATATAGGTGGATTCTAGAAGCTGTAACATACAAGAAACAGATTTCTTCTACAAAAACTCCATAAAGAATGCAACGCCATTGATGCCTTGATTTTAAAGCGTTTGACTTCTGACTGGAAGATAATAAATTTGTGTTGTTTTTAGCCCATAGTGTGTGATTATTTGTTATAACAGCAATACAAAACTGATACAGTCTCTATAATGGTCTTCTAGCTTTTCTTTAAATTTTGCTTCCCTCAAATCTGTCTTTCTCATGACTACTTTTTTAAAAACACTCATAAGACCATATGATTCTATGATCTTATAGTGAATTGAATTGTTCACAGTTGACCTTCTGACGAATACTGCCAGAATCAGATTAAGTAATCATTGTGTGACTGTCAGCTCCATTAGCTTATACATTCCTTTACATAAAGGAAACATCCCACAAATGGCTAACAGATTTCTTTTCACATAGTAGAAACACATACACATATAGACATATCCACTTATCTATTGTATGTATGTATGTAAATATGAATATATATAAATATATGTGTACATATATACATGTGTGTATACAGAAATATTCAGTCACTATATGTACATATAATTTAATAATTGCACATGTATATATAATTTTAATAATTGTATGTGTACATAATTATATGTGTATATTATGTAAGAGTCACTGAATAGCTGTTTCTTAGCTTATGGTATTTAGTAGAGATAACAGTATTTCTCTGGGGAGGGACTGAAGGAGAGAAATTAAAATCTTACATGGATCAGAGTGCTTTCTCCTAGCCTTAGCTTTAGAAAGGAGCGCACTGCATGAACTGTCTATATCTATATCTATATCTATATCTATATCTATATCTATATCTATATCATCTACCGTGTTTCCCCGAAAGTAAGACATCCCCCCAAAATAAGACCTACTTACAGTTTTGCCTCTCGCTGAAATACGTATAAGGCATCCCCCCGAAAATAAGACCTAGCGCATCTTTGGGAGCAAAAATTAATATAAGACACTGTCTTATTTTCGGGGAAACAGGGTATATCTATATCTATATCTATCTGTTAAGAGTATTTGCAGAATTAAGTGAATAGTGAGAAATTCTTTTTACTTAAGAAGAGGTTATATGTTTTGATTTTGTCATATATTAGGCTTACTGTTTAGGAAGCTATTTTAGAAAGAAATTTTTATGAAAGTCAACATTCATTTCAACTCCCTTATAAGTAGACTTCATGGCAGAAGAAAAGATTTCCTTGAAGTAAATATTTTCCTGAAATGAAGCTAAAGCCTGTTTAGCTCCCTAAATCTCTCAGGAAGAAGTTACATGAAAACAGCCATTAGGAAAACCAATTAAAACAAAGCACCTGAGTTTCTTTTCCCAGAGGCTCTGAACTCCTTTCAAAGCCGGCGGAGGATAAACAGCCTGTGTACAGCCAACGTGGGCCTTTGCTGGCAGCCTGTAATCTCAGTAAGTGGTGCTTCCGACCTCAGAGACCATAGGCTTTTATCTTATTTGGCTTCTGGAGCAGGCATAATAAATCTTTAACATTTTTAGTGCTTATGTAGCCTGACTCTACAGAAAGTATCCTGCAGCTGAATTTATCTCCTCACTTCGAAACAGAATTTCTAGCAGGGAGTCCTAGCCCACCATTTTCCTCATTTCTTCTCCACTTTCCTCATCCCCCTGTTTTCTTTTTCTTACAGGAAAAGTCATTGAATCCATAGAGAAACTCCTTTGTGCTTCCCCAATGAAACCACAGCTTTTTCCATAAATGCCAGTGTGATCTTGGTCATGTCTAGTTTGGGGACATTTAAAACTCAATGACGTTATCTTTCTCATTGTGAGCATGAATGCACCACTTCTCTTTTAAATCATGACTTAACAATTACATACTTTCTGGAGACCTCAGCCCAGGTTGTTTGCATATTCCTCTGCAAGCCATGCTTTTGGTAGAACTAAAAAAGAAAGAAAAAGAAAACATAGCTGGAAAGTGAGCAAATCTAGCTAGTCTTTGGTGTTAACTCTATCTTTGTCCCTCCTTCCCTTATATTGATCAACTAAATCTCTCTCACTCCATTGAACCACTCACAGAGACCACACAACTCCCACTGAGACGACTAAGTGAGACATGTGCCATCAGTCTTAGTGATGCGGGACGTGGCTGAGACTTTCTTAATTCCTGGGACCCAGGTTGCTCTTCTTAGGAACTGGCAAGATTTACACATTCACTGAAGTGGCCAGAAATTTTAACGGGCATGCTCTCTGTAGTCTCAGGCTCACATGAGCAGAAATGAAAATTTGTTTTTTGTAACTGAACAGTGCTCTTGAGCCCTTATTTCCATTTAGGGAAAAGTTAATTTGGCAATTCAAGGTAATCCACTCATTTTTTAAATTCAGCATTCTGTCTTTTTTGGATATATATAGTCAAATTTATTGTACTTCCCTTTATGCTTCCTGTCTTTTTGTTGGGGCTCATGTAATTCTGTGGGGCTAACACCCCATCCTGTGGTCAGGAAGAGGTATGTGATTCAGAGTGGCAACTATGACAATACCCAAAGCTGGTATTGTCTCAGGTATGGCTGTGATTCTGGGGGAGATTTGTGGTCTGTCCCTGCAGGCTTGGCAATCACCAGCTCTCTTTCTTGGTTTCCACCCTCTGAGACTCAGCCATGTCTGCCATTTGGTTTAGATCTTGGGTTTCTACCCACGGCCTTTGTCATGGATCCTCCCCCCGCCCCCCAGATTTACAGAAACTCTTGACTAGAACTCATTCATCACCTTTTGAGAGCTTGTTTGGAGGTTCTAGCAGGGGAGCGCAGCTACTCGTGTACCCTTGACCGAAGAACGGTCCTCTCCTCTATTGGGGAAGGTCGTCCTCTTCGACCGAGCATGCAGCTTCGGGAGGGATGCGCATGGAACCGTGAGGGAGGAAGGGGACATCTGCCTAGCCAGCCAGATCAGACGAATCAACCCTGGCGATCAATGGGGTGACAGATGTCGCAGCCAGATCGCCCTCACATCCCGTTCATCACCTTTCGGAGGCATGTGGGAACTTTTTATAGTTCACTCATGCCTTAAGGGAGGCAAAAAATGGCATGCGTGGAATTGAAGATAAGCATTATCCTAAGTCGTTTCTCTGTCCAGAACCAACCTGCTGACATTTTAATCCCACCATTCTTGTTAGGAGGTTCTCCTGGAGTCTGCCTCACTCTAGAGTTCTAGGGATTTTCATGACTTTAGAAGTTAAAACCTCTGGGGACCTGAATCCTAAGATAGTGGGTCCAACACTCATGTCTCATTTGCCTTGGTCCCCTCCCAAGCTCAGAAAATCTTGCGTCTGAGCTCTGGGTGCTGAGATAACTGCTCTTCCTTCATTGTGTTTTCTTTCCCAACCCAAAACAGAGGCCAGCATACAACTCCATGTTTTTCAGTTCTCCATATTTTGTTCTTACTTACTTATTCCATCACCTCAAATAGTTACAAATATTTTCTTCTTGTGATAACTTTTAAGATTTAATGTCTTAGCAACTTTCAAATATACAATACAGTATTATTAACTATACTCACTATGCTGTACATTACATCATCATGACATTTATTTTATATCTGGAAATTTGTACCCATTGACCCACTTTGCTCATTTTACTTACACCTCCACCAACCCTCTCTGGCAACCACCAATACCTTTTCTGTTTCTATGAGGCTTTTTAATATAGCTCCACATATAATTGATAGTACACAGTATTTGTCTTTCTTTATATGACTTATTTCACTTAGCATAAAGTCCCATGATCCATCCATGTTGTTGCAAATGGCATAATTTCTTTTTTAATGACTTAATAAAACTGCACTATATATACATATACTATATATATATTTTTATCCATTCACTTACCAATAGATATTTAGGTTGTTTCCACATCTTGACTACTGTGAATAATGCTGCTATGAACGTGACCATGCAGATATATTTTTGAGATAGTAATTTGGTTTTCTTCAAATATATACAGAAAAGTGGAATTGCTATTTATTACTAAATAAATATTCCATATTTATTTTTTCTTAAGATTTATTTTATTGTTTGAGAGAAGGAAAGAAAGAGAGAGGGAGAGAGAAAGAGAGAAGAGAGGAAGCCCAGAACAGTCTCCATGTTGCACATGATCAGTTTTTTAACATAGTTTTATTCTACACAGGTAGACACAGGGCCACACGGGGCAGACCGAATTGGGGGCCTCCATAATGGAAGGTGAGAATGGTGGTTACCAGTTGTGTGCTGCAGTTCAGCATGTGGGTTTGCATGGGCCGGGGCCAGGATTTGATCCCTGGATCTCACAGTTGCAAGGCAAGTGCTCAACCTGTTGAGCTATCCTGGCATCCCCTAGATTATGCATATTTTGTTCTTGATAGACAACAAAAGCCAATTTGTAGAATTTCAAATACTTTTCTTTCTTCAGTGCCTGGATCTTTCAAATGTCCTTTCTTCTTTTAGATTATTGCTCATCTCAATTAAACCATTTATTTGGAACTTAACTCTTTGCCTCTAGGCTGGTTTAGCTCCACCTTGTGGCCATGAATATTACCAATTCATGGGTAGTAGGGGCTCAGAAAATATTAAAAATGCAGAAAAGCAAAGCTTGATTTTTATTTCATGGTATTTTCTTGATATGAGCACATTAACATCCCAGATACTAACTGATGTTAACAGATGGCCACTTGTAGGTTTTTTTGGTCAATGCATTGTTCATGAATGTATGACTGTTTACTTCACTTGTGATTAATGTTGAGGCATTTTACAGGTGTATTATCCCATTATGTCCAATACTGCAAGTGCAATGACAATGTTGGATGTCCTAATATAGATGATGCTTATGATTAAGATGGAAACTAAAGAAGAAATTATTGCTAAAAAATATGGTTCAGATATGATAGTTTATACCCCCAGGAGTGGATCCAGGTTTTGTGGGCCTAAAGTTTATAAGATATTTAATATTGTCTTTAAAATACATAAAATTATAAATATAAAATATTAAATATGAAACTGGGTGGTGGGAGTATGATCAAAAACTATTCTAAAACTGAAATAGTCAGAAATAACTTAACTACAGTCACAAATGATTGTGAGCCACTTTTATATATCCCACTAAGCCCTACCCAAATGTGTGTCCAACTCACCTTCTGTTTAACCAGACCTGTAGCATTCTCACAGCTACTCCACTTACCCTATGTGAAAAGGAGTGGAGTGGGTAGGATGGAAAAAATACAGACTCTTCACCAAGTGTGACTAACATATTTTAGTTTTGCATATTTTACAAAAGCATACAACATTATCTGGGCCTATGAAGGGGTGGGAAAATAAGAGACCCCCCCCTCCCAAAAGTCATTAACTTCATGGCAAATCTATTTCTGATTGCCCATACATGTCAGATATCAGTTGACCCGAAGAGTGATTCTCAAGTACAAAGAACAAATCATGTAAATGTGTGCTTATGCAATCAATAGTAAATAGCAAAAAAGAAGAAAATGTATGTAGCAAAACAAAATGCTTTTGCAAGCTTGGCTCACTCAGAGTATCATTATTAATGTTGGAAGCTTATTTGCCCAATGTTAATTCAAGACGAGGCTAGGAGTTTATTTCAGAATTTTAAATATACTGAAAGTACTATTGATCTTTTTGGCATAAAGTTGGGAACCAGGATGACTTTGCTCATTTAAAGCACTTCTATTATGAATCAAAGTGGGTGGTAAATGGGTGTCTTTGTAGGGTTGGATGTCCAGAGACTAACAATGGTTTGGAAGCTCTTGCTGCCCTTAGACCTGAAGGGGCCTGGTGGAAATTGTGTTGCCATATTCTGAAAAGCTATAGCGGTGGGCGAAGGGCCATATCCTGAGATGAGGTGGGAATAGTAGAGAGAATATACAACCTGAACTCTTCATCCCTTGTTATAGGCTGAATTGTGGATCCCCCAAGCCCTAGTCAAATTCATATATACAAGGGCTGTCTGGAAAGTATCCAGCCATGTAATATGAAAAATAGAGGCATTTAAGGCAGAATTTTTTTCTGGATAGCCCCTGTATGTTGAAGCCCTAACCTCCTTCACTTCAGAATGTGACTTTATTTGGAGATTGAACCTTTAGAATGATAGTTAAGTTAAAATGAGGTCATTATGGTAGGCCCTAAATCATTATGACTAGTGGCTTTATAAGAAGAGGAGATTAGGACAAAGAACACACAGAAGAAAGACCACATAATGACACATGCAGAAGGTGGCCATCTGCAGGTCAAGGAGAGAGACCTCAGAAGAAACCAGCCCTGACAACACATTGATCTTGAACTTTCATTCTCCAGAATTGTGAGGAATTAAATTTCTATTGTTTATACCATCTGGCCTGTGGTATTTTGTCACAGCAGCCTTAGCAGACTAATACAACTGTCATCTCCTGAATTTGTACCCTTCTCAAGGGCCCAACCCAACAAGCAGTTAAAGGGGAGGGAGCCCAGAAGATTCTGTCTGCACGGATCATTCTCCTGGCCACAGAGAGATGTGATATGCATGAGAAGTAGGGAGAGAAGGGAGGCAAAAAGAGAACTAATAGGATGAAAAGTAAGTGCAGAGAATATAGCTGAAAAAAACAAACAAACCAAGAAAATAAAAAACTACTGGCCTATAAAACATATTATCACAAGGAAAATAATAAACCACCCTTTTCCCCCCTTAAAAATAGCTTGAAAATGACTGATTCACACTCATATTTAGTGGAGATGTAGCTAGAAACTGAAAACTTAAAATTTTCATAAAATACATGAATCTAAAAATAGCTTTTTAGAGAGAATTTTAGGGCAAGATGGCAGAGTAGGTAAGCACAGTGCTTGCTTCCTCTCATGACCATGTTAAAATTACAATTAAACTACAGAACAACCATCAATAAAAATCACCTGAAGTCTAGCTAAACTGAATTCCTACGTTTAAGGACACATAGAAGAAGCCACCTTGATACTGGTAGGAGGCACAGAGACGTGGATAAGTTGGTCCCACATCCATGTGTCACTATTAAATACCAGGGGGGACGTCATGGCTGTGGAGGTCCCCATTGGAGGAGTGAGGGGTTCCAGGCCACATTAGAATTTCCAGCCCAGGTCTCCAGTGCCAGGGAGAGAACTCCCCATAACTTCTGGCTGTGAAAATCAGAGGAAATCGTGGTCGAGTATGAGATGGAAGATAGCTGCAGTTCCAGGTGATCCTCTTAAAGGGCCCATGCACAGACTTATTCACTGACGGACTAACTCTGAGTTCCAGTGCTAGAGTAGTAGCTTGAAAGGTGCCTGGAACACACGGGGAGGAACTGGATTGTCTGACTTCAGGTTAAGGTTTGGAGGGGCAAATTTCTCCCAGAGAGAAGTGCTGGCAGAATTTATTGTTCTTCGTTCAGTCAGTCCACCTCCACTCTTGGTGTTCATACATGGTGGTGCCTTAGCTGAGTCTCCATCAACCTAGCTAACAACATTTATTTACCCCACCCTGGGGATTCCCTGAGACCTTGCCTCACCCAACTTGTGTACCCACCCCAAGTTTCTTCCAGTGGTTTTTTCATACAAACAACCAGTCTTGACTTATGCTGCAGACTTTCCTAAAATTTCTCAAAGATTCACAAAAACTCAAACAAGCAGCATCTGGCTTTAGCATGTTTATACCACTTGCTAAGCAGCCCCAAGCCTGGCACTAGTGTCAGCCAACCTCAGTTCATGGTTTTGCTTTGCAAAGGACCTCTAAGACCAGTGTAGGTGGCCACCATATAAAAATTCCTCTGTGGTTTATGCCAGGTGGCTCTAGGCAGAGCACATACTGTGGCTAAACTTGACCTGCAATGGGGGTCCTTCTCAGGAGGCCCCAGGGCTGGCAAGCTTATTCTGGTCAGCTCTGGACCAAACCAGAGTATCACTTGGCCACCTCTGAGGATGACACACCCAAAGGACAGAGTGAGCAGGCACCAGAGCCCTGCTAAAGAAATCCGGCTCTGTAGGGTCAGCCCCTGCACATAAGCTCCTTCACTGTAGTCATGGCCAGTCCTCACAGTCAATTAGCCCAAGTGATGTGAAAACAGCAACCAAGGCTCAACTTATAATAGAAAGACACACACAACCCACACAAGGAACACACCTGGAGGACCTGGCTCAGGTGAACACGAGGACTGTGCCACTCAGTCCCACAGGACACCAACCACATAAGGCCACTCTACCAAGACAGTGAGATGTAGCAGATCTACCTAATACATAGAAACAAATACAAAGAGGCAGCTAAAGTGGGAAGACAAAGAAACATGTCCCAAATGAAAGAATGGAATAAAGCTCCAGAAAACAGAAAAAAAAAAAAAAGAGGCAAGCTATCTACCACATGCAGAGTTCAAACACTAGTTATAAGAAAGCTCAATGATCTCAGTGAAGACTTCAACAAAGAAATAGAAAACATAAAAATGGAGATAGAAAATATACAAGAAGAACTGGTCAGAAATGAATAATACAATAACTGAAATGAAGAAAACAGTAGAAGAAATCAATAATAGATGAAGCAGAGGACAGAATCAGATATTTGGAAGATATAGTAGCAGAGAACACCCAATTAGAACAGCAAAAATAAAAAATAACTCCTCCTCCTCCCCATTGAAGATAGTTTAAGGGACCTTTGGGATAACATCAAGAATAGCAACTCAGCGATGATGGGATAGCTCAGCAGTTGAGTGCTCACCTTGCAACCACGAGGTCTAGGGTTTAATTCCCGACCTGGCCTGTGTAACTCCATATGCTGTACTGAGGTGCAATAGGTAAACATTGAGATGGCTTAGTGGTGAAGCTTCTTGCCTCCCATGTGGGAGGCCCTCAGTTCAGTTCCTGCCCCAAGGATCCCCACATCCACCTGTGTGGAATGAAACTGTGTCACAGTTAATGATGTACAACTATGGAGACTGCAATGGATCCTCCCCCTTCTCTCTCTCTCTCCTTCTCACAAGCAATAAAATAAATCTTAAAAAAAGAAAACAAAATAATAGCAATAGTCACACCATTGAGGTACCCGAAGGAGAAGAGAGAGAAAGCAAAGAATTGAAAACCTATTTGGGGGATGCTGGGATGGCTCAACAGGTTGAGTGTGCATCTTGCAGCCCCAGGATCCAAGGATTGAATTCTGGCCCCGGCCCATGCTGACCCATATGCTGAGCTGAGGTGTGCCTCTAGTTTTGTTCTCGCCCGGGCGAGCTTCCTATGTGGGAGGCCCCCACCCAGGCATGCTTCACATGTAGGAGGGCCCCAGCTTACGAGAGGTGTACCTCCCATGCAGGAGGCCCCCAGACTCATTCCTGCCCTGTGCAGCCCTGCACCCACCTGTGGAGTGAAACTATATAAAAAACGAATATTGTGCAATTATGGAGACTGCTCTGGGCCCTCCCTCTTGTCTCTGTCTTCCTCTCTCTGTCTTTCTTTCTGTCGAAAACAATAAAAATAAATCTGTTGTTTTGTATTTTGTTTTTTTTACAATGGTGGAAAACTTCCCTAACTTGGCAAAATGCAGAGAGTCCCAAACAAAACAAACCCCAAAAGGTCCACACCAAGACACATCGTAATTAAAATGGCAAAGGTTAAGGACAGAGAGGGAATCCTAAAATTAGCAAGAGAAAAGCAGCTAATTTCCTACAGTAGGGGCTCATAAGACTGCCAGCTGATTTTGTAGTAGAAATTTTGCAGACCAGAAAGGGTTGGTGTAAAATATTCAACATGATGAAAAGCAAGGACCTAAAAACAAGATTACTCTATATGGCAAATATATCATTTGGGATTGAAGGACAGATAAAATGCTTCCCAGACCAAAAAAAAAAAAGTTAAAAAAATTTATTACCACCATACTAGTATTATAAAGATTGTTAGAGGGACCTCTTTAAGATGAAAAAAGATAGAAATTATGAATGCTAAAATAGCAGAAACTATATATCTGTCAACAATTACTTTCAATATAAGTAGATTCAATGCTCCAATCAAAAGGTAGGGGGGCTGAATGGATAAGAAAACAAGACTCTTATATTTGCTGCCTACAAAAGACTTACTCCAGATTGAAAGACACACACAAACTGAAAGTAAAAGGAAGGAAAAATATATTTCATGAAAATTGATTTTAAAGCAAAAGTTATAACAAGAGACAAAGAAGGACCCAGTAATCTCACTTCTGGGTATTTATCCAAGGAAACCCAAAATGCTTCTTTAAGGGTACATGTGCACGCATGTGTTCGTTGTTGCACTGTTTATAATGGCCAAGATGTAGAGGCGACCTGGCTGTCTGTTGATGGTGAATGGATAAAAAGGAGGTGATACATATATATTATGGAATATGCTTGGCCACAGAAAGAAATGGGTTCTTGTCATCTGCAGCAGCGTGGACAGACCTAGAGCATATTGTGCTGAGTGGAGTGTGTCAGACAGAGAAAGACAGATGTAGTGTGATTTCACTTACTCATATATGTGGAATCTAAAGAACAAAACAAACAAACAAACTCATAGATACTAACATTTCTAAGGTTGCCAGGTGGGAGGCACTTTGGGGAGGGGTTGGTGGAAACGGGGTAGGGATTGAGAAGTACAAAGTGGTCATTACAGAGTAGTCATGGGAATGTAGGTTACAGCATAAGAAACATGGCCAGCAGTATTGCAGTATCTATGTATGGTGTCAAATGGGTGCGAGATTTATCAGGGTGATAGATGGGAGGGAAGCTGGGGAGCAGGCTGAAAGAGATAAAGAAATTAAGTACAAATTGATAGTTATAAAATATTATTGGGGATGAAAAGTAATAAGGAATATAGTAAATACTACAGTATAGTAATAACTATGTATAGTACCAGGTGAGTACTAGACTAGTCAGAGGAATCACTCTTAAATTATGTGTCTACTGACCCAAAATTAATATAAAATAATAATGAATGTACACTGTCATTAAAAATTAAAAGCAGTTGAAAGGAGAGGGGGAATAAGAGGTTTTATTTTTTAGGTATAAAAATGTCATGGGGATGCGTACAGCATAGGAAATATAGTCAATCATATTGTGATAGGCTGGTATGGTGTCAGATGGTTGCTGGCCTCATCATGGTGATCAATTCTTCAGGTATATAAATGCTGAATAATTAAGTATACAACTGAAACTAATGTAATATTGTATTTTAGCTATATTTTAATAAGAAATTAAAAAAAATAAAATCAATAAATTTATGTCTGACTTTTAAACTAAGAAACAAATACTCAACTATTGTTGATAAGTTAGCTTATTTAAAGCTGGAGAAGTGAAAGGATAATAAATTGTGTTTTGGGTGTAAAAAAGATACTGAAATAAAAATAATGCAATGATACTGAAAAATAAATAGCCTTTTGGGATTTGATCTATTGGTAGAGTTCTGGCGTTCAACTTGTGATTGAGATAATTTGCCTCCAAGTTAATTATAGGCCTGTGGTTTGAACAGCTACATTTGAAGATTTCTAGAATATTTATTCCATGCTCATGAAAAAGCATGGTGCTAAGTGCTCCGCAGGATACAAGGTTCTGTATAAGATGATTACAGAGACTGGTACCCCAATGCCTCCTCCAGGGCTAGCAGATGAACAGACCCAGAACTCCCATTTGACTGGAAGAATCAGTTTTTCATGAAGGGAGCAAAATCTTTTGGTCTCTAGGAAGGCGAGTCCTTCCCGGGTGTAGCTACTATCTACGTCCAGAAGATGGCAGACGTGACCAGGAAGAGCCTGCAGGAGCCACTCCTGGAGATCAGTCTCTAGGCTCCACCAACTGGTGAGGTCCAGTCTCTAAGGTCAGTGGGTAATGGCTGGGAGACTGGGATCCCACAACAGCTCTTCCCATGAATCGGCAGTAGGATCAGCTCAGAGGGCAATGGACTACTTGGGAGGCAGTCTGGGGAGGGGAAGAAGCAAATAATCAAATTTAAGCAAAAAATAAGGTGGCATGTAGATATAGAATTGAGGCATGCCACAGAGACAGGGGGAAGGTCAGAGAGCCAGCACATTAGGTAAAAAGGTGACAGGCTGTGAGATAAGCCAGGCAGCAAAGTTGATTTGAAGGAGGTGGTGAGAGTGGTTGCAAAGCTACGAAAATAATTTAGAGATATAGAATTAACAGGTCAACATGAGAATGATATTTGAAAGGATGGGAAAATGTTAGAGATTAGTGAATATGTATAATCTCCAGCCAGGTAATACAAAAAATAGAGGCATTTATGTCTGGACTTTTTTTTCCAGACAGCATACATATATAATTAGACTGTATAAATTTAGAGCAATAGTTAAAAATGCTAACACATTTAGATATTTTACTTTTATTTAACTGTTTTCTACCATTCTCTTTGAGGCATGACTATAACTATACAGTCTGAAATGTTTTACGTTATAACCAAACCTTTAGGAGTGTATTCATGGCTTTGGATTTCTTCCAAGTTTCAATGTAGTTTAGAGGTGTTTGCATCAATTAGTATTCCCCAGAGTTCCTACCCACCTGTCTGTACTTATCCCTGGTACAAAGAGATATAGAAGAATCCTGTCCCAACACAGATATTATATCTCTAATGCATCTTTGAGATAATCTAGTGCAGTGCAGTTTCTTACAAACACTCTCACGCAAGGATGCATGTTTATTGGGTGACAGAGTTGGATGTGATGACAATCTGGATTTGATATCCACCTTGCCATAATAAATAAACATGTTCCAAAAAGAATTCTTTTATTTGGCAGTGGACATAAAGAATAAGAACACAGGCACGTTGACATGCCGTATTTTCCGGCGTATAAGATGACCGGGCGTATAAGACGACCCCCTAATTTTACAGTTAAAACATAGGTTTAGGCCTATATTCGCTGTATAAGACTACAGCCTCAGAAGTGGGGGGTAGTCTTATACAGCGAATAGAGGCCTAAACCTATGTTTTAACTGTTAGGGGGTCGTCTTATATGCCCGGTCGTCTTATACGCCGGAAAATATGGTATGAACTAAGGGTATGTTAAAATTAATTAGTTAATCAAATTTATTATTTATGTATCATTTTTTAAATTAGTAAACATGATTTATTACTAGTCTATACAAATGCTTCTAATGCAATAAATTTTAGACTACATTGGGCTGTTTCTGATTCGGTCTTGGCAAACGCTCAGTAGTTTGGTTTGGTCTCGGCTACAATTCGGTTGTGAATACACAGACTGGCCCCTACAAAAGCAGGGTGCCTTGACTGTCAGTGTTTGTCCTTGAATGTCCAAGAGCACAGGGATACTACTCAGACATTTGTTAGGTTACAGGTAGTTTGTACAATTCACAACCCAAGTGATAAACACCAAAATGGAATATGGCTAATATTTCCCAGGTTTATTTTGTATTCAAAGAGGACTCATTTGGACATAAGCAATGCAGTTGTTAAAACACATCTTAAGAAAAATAAATATTCTTCCCAATGTATTTATAAGAATTGATTGTTTTGTCCCTTATCCCCAATTAGCACAAAATTGGGAGACCATAGTTTGACAATTAAGAAGCGTGTTCTTGGCCATTGGTGTCAGCTCAACATAGAATGTGGTGTTGAAAACCCAAAATAGGTTTTGAATCATATTTGTAAATATATAGTTGCACATTTAATATGCTTAGAAAAAAATTAAAGAAGGAAATAGAAATGATTTTACTTTGAGGGTTTCCTGACCTTCTTCAAAGATGAAACTATACAGCAATACATTTCTACCCTATAGCTACTGAGAAACAGTTTTTCATGTATTTTTTTATTCACTACATCATATTGTAGCTCACAATTTCAAGCTATGTACTTGAATAGGAGTTTGAAACACCTATTGTTAAACATGTCGTGGGTTTTAAATTATAATGAAAACTTTTTTTCATTATAATGGAAAAATCTTTTTTCTTTTGGAAATTGAGCTCCACTTTCATGATTTTGAGTTTGCTTCCATCTTTGTTGTTACCACTACTTCCCTTTGAGATTTTGTCTTATTAGCTTTTAAAATTTCTGCCACATCTTTGCCATTACATTAGCATATATGTATTCAAATGGTTTACTTTCTACTGAGCTATGGACTGCAATTTATTCTGACCTTTCTCTTCTCAAGGCTTTTCATACCTTGTTTGGTATTCAATACCATAGATTATGTTTGCAATTTTTTCCCTCTTAGCATAAAGAATCCTTTACTTCACCTCCAATCACTGTCAAAGTAAAAATATACCATCATGAGTCTGTTTCAAAGTCAACAAAATAGAAATAACTAGAAAAGCTTAGCTGGAGAATTAGTTTTGGACTAAACCAGGAGAGTGGTGTTTTGTCATAACAGTTGCTCTGTCATTAACCTTTCAAACGACTACTAAATCCCTATTTTCTTCTGCTTTAACTTTGCTGATGCTAAACTTCCCTCTATGATGTCTATAATAGATCAGAATATTAGAACAGGATGGATATCTCTACAGTGTCACCAAGTTAGAGTAACATAATGATATTATTCACTCGCCTGGCATAATGGGATTTTGGCAGTGATAAAGAGAAATAATTTGCATAAAAATGTTTTGCTAAATTATAAAATGTTACATAAGTGTGAAAACATTAGCATTGGCTTCCGGCAGCTAAGTTGATGACATAAAGGTGTACTTTTCTTCTAAATTTTATTGTTTCAAGGTTGCTTTAGAAAACATTTAAGGGGAAGCCGAGATAGCTCAGTGGGTTAAGCGCTCACTTAGCCACCCCGGGGACCCAGGATCGAATCCCAGCCCCGGCTCCAGCCCATGCAGACCCATATGCTGAACTGGGGAGTGCCCCCAGTTCAGTTCTCTCTCTGTCTCTGTATCTCTCTCTCTCTCTCTCTCTCTCTCTCTCTCTCTCTCTCTGTCAAAAACAAAAATAAATAAATAAATAAGAAGTGCTTTTAAAAAACATTTAAAAATTGGACCTGTCAGCAAAATGATCCATTTGTATTTCAAAAACAGCACCTGGAAAAATCTCTTGTGCCGAAGTTGAGTGTAATGAGTCAAAGGGGCTTCCAGGACCATCCTGTTGTCATTCACACCTGGTGGGCACAATCAGGGCCAATGCAGCAGAACTGAGAACTTAAACATACAATGGAGAGAAGAAATCCTCTTTAATAAATGCTGCTAAGAAAAATAGGGGAAAGCCGGGACGGCTCAGCGGGTTGAGCGCTCGCTTTGAGGCCATGAGGACCGAGGATCGAATCCCGGCTCCGGCCCAGGCAGGACCCACATGCTGAACTGGGGAGTTCCCACAGTTTGGTTCTCTAACTGTCTCTGTCTCTGTCTCTCTCTCTATCTGTCAAAAAGTAAAATAGAAATAACTATGCA
>PVKE010003862.1:0-68866 GCA_004027555.1 Craseonycteris thonglongyai
ATTTTGACACAGAGACAGATAGGCCCTGAGGAAAGATGTTGTAAAGACACAGGAGGAACATGATACAAAGATGGAGAATTGGAGGGATGCATATATAAGCCAAAGAATGACAATTATTGCCAGCAAACCCCCCAAAGCTAAGAAGAGGCAAGGAAGGATTCCTTACAGGTCTGACAACTTGATTTCAAACTTCTAGTCTCCAGAACTGTGACAATAGATTTCTGTTGTTTTAAGACAGCCAGCATGTGATAATTTATTAATGCAGTGCTAGAAAACTAAAATAGTATATCATAAAATTTATTATATAATGTGTATATGCTAACAATTTAATTTCAAATAAGCTATTTTTGTCTTCCATAAATGTACTATTTTAGTCCGCAAGAAATGAAATCAGAATAATTTGAAACAAACATAGGGATCAACAGTTTTGTGTTGTCTTAATATTCTCAAAGCTGATACTGAAAGAAATGAAAGGAAACTTATTCTTTATGTAAGACTAAGTAATATAATTATTCTTTTCACAGGTGACCCTAGTAAAAAAAGTTAATTGCATATATCTTGGTTAAAATATATGTGGTAATGCTTCAGATATATATGTATATGTGTGTGTGTGTGTGCGGTGTGTGTGTATATATATATGTGTGTGTATATATATATATATATATTCTCCAAATATGTATGTATGTGTATGTGTTTGTGTACGTGTGTGTGCATGTTTGTGTGTGTAAAATATTTGGGGCATCTTTAATCAGGAATTTATCAAAAAGAGATCATCAATAAAAAGAATAATTCAGTTATCTTTTTTTCTAAGCTTATCAGAGTGTTCTGGAAATTATTACATCATGCTCAAAATATGTAAAGTATGACCTAAAAGATCTCTTCTCTAAAATTTATGTTCAAAGTAGGTAAAAAGTAATGGAAGTAACAATTACATTATCCACTTACATAGGATTTTATAATAAGTTTAAAGTACTACATTTTGAAATGAGTTCTAATTCCTTAATCTTTGAAATTAGAGGCATACATTTAAATTACATATATGGGACAGATATGATTGCAGTGATATCATCAATTCATCACATAGTACTTTGTGGTTTTAAGGCAGTTTTACACGTGCTCTCTCATTTGAGGCTCACAAAACACCCTGTAGATGTAAAACAAGCATGAGTGAAATGCTGAAGTACAAAAGCTTTGCAGATTCTTAGCAAAGAAGCCAAGCACAAGCATTCTCGTCTCATGTTTTGCAAATATATTGATCTTTAAAATTGTCTAATTTTAGGAGTTCCTATCTATTAGCATGTCAGCAACAAAATCTTGAACAAATCTGCCAATTAGGAGTAGCTTTAGACAAAATAATGGTCTTTTTCTGACCCCAAATTTTTTTCAGAATTGTCGCATCTCTTATCTCTGGCCATCCTCCTCAGTGATATCCAGGGCTGCTATAGCAAACAAGTGAAGGACTGATAAGTTAATGTTAGATTTGCCAAAGTATGTAAGTTCAAAGGTAGACTTACTGAAAATGAAATGCTAACTCACAGAAATAATATTTAAAAGTATAGTTCTATATATTTTGCCACCTGGATAAGAAAAATATGCGTAGGCAGTAGAGCATGCTGTTAACTCTAAGTTATAACATGCAGATGTCTGCCTGTGCTACTCTGGCCCATAATATGAAGGCCAGTATTGGATTATGGGTAAAGAAAGAAAATATTAATGAAAGTATAAATATGGGAATTTGCTCTTTTCCTTTATTCAACTTCAGCTTTGCATTCTAAATTGGAAACTTAAAATATAGGCACAATGAAGCTCTGAAGATGGTTCATTGCTGCTTTGAGCTGTCTGGATGATAAGCCATGAGGCTAAACTTTTAAGATAAGCTGTGTCACTCGGGTTTTTTCTTTCTCTTCCACCTTGGTGATTAAAATATATAAAAGAGTTCAAGGATTCCCCTGTGCCAACATGATGAGAATATGTGGAAAATCTTGATTTGCCTCCCTTGGCATTTGGGGATGGCATAGAGATATTTACATCTTGCTTGGAAAAGGAATTGACCAAAGACTGGCTGAAAATGCCTTTCAATGTGGAATAAAGAAACAATGTGCTTGTGGAAGTGACTACAATGTCCAGAGTTTGCTAGCTCCAAGATGCTGTGTTTTTCTATGGGCTAAGAAGACCCTGTTGGAGGCAGCAGACTAGTATCATCCTGAAAGGACACTATACAAAAGGACTGCCTCTGAGGTTGAGGCAAATTCTGTGCAAAATGAGCAAGAAAAGCCAGTACGTTCCCAGTAATTAAAAGAATAGTGCCATGGAAATAGGAGGAGCAGGATCTAGAGATGGGGCAGATGAGATTATTAACCAGGGTTGTTCACACTCTTCTATCAAATGAGTATCAATAGATATTGAAATTGCCCATGTCATTTGTTTTGCCAGTGAAATAATAGCAGATGTGATACCACCTTGACTTGAAATATGCGTGCTCACTGTAACCTGTCTGTCCTCTCTTATGCCTCTGCCTTCCTCCTGAGAAAATATTTTCCTCAGTCAGCTCATTCTTCCTGGAAGGAAGATGAGAATGAAAGACAGGTAGAGCAGAACCACTCCAAACGAAGACAGACTGTGAACCTCTGAAAAATTATTACTTATTCTTGTTTTAAACCATTGAACATAATGCAACAACAGCTGATTGACAAAGGGAGCAGCTGCAAGAATTCTAAGGAAGTGTCCTACAAGAGAACGAGTCATATTTGATGGTAAGTAATATTGAACTAGACTGGGATACCTAACAGAAAGATAGTTCTAATACCCATAACAGCTGTAGATAAACTATGTAGGACACTGTTCAGAGATGAGAAAGAAAAATCCAACAGAGCTGTCTTTTAGTGGCATATTTTTAGTTACATATAAATATGCATATATAAATTAAAAAAAATGTTTCTCCTTGTTGTTGTTTTTTTTGGGTTTTTTTTTTTGGTCTTTTCTTCCTGTTCATGAATTATTGCTTCAAAAGGTAAAATGGATTGTTTGGAGTAAATCGAAGTATTATATGCTCTCTCAAAAGTAAATCACCCTTTCACAATATCACCCATTAGGTTAATGTTCTCTTCTCACGTTGGTTAAGATAGTTTTGATAATGTGGAAGCACTGAATAGCCTTCAACTACTACATAATCAGATAACATGCTATGAATTACATATAACTATTATAGCTTGATTGGATCTGTGCTACCTTTACCCACAAAGCAAAGCTTTTGTATACTGCTATGTTAAAATAGTTTTAGTAACTCACTAAACCTATTATGCTAACTCTGTGCTTTATGTTCATATCTAAAAAATATGAACATGATGATGATAGTTACATATAGAAGTTATCGTAACTATAGCTATAATTAAAATATGAACCAGAGCACTATAGTGTAAATTCAAATTGCCTTCGCAGTTTTAAGGTTAATCTGTTTATTTTGCTGGAAGCACCTTGGGAAACAGTGACCTTGTTGCCTTGTGCACGCAGCCATTTAGTGCCTTCTGTTGGTTGTGCACCATAGGAGATCTGCTCATCCCTTTATCTCAGACTGAGAACCCCCAGTGATCAGGAAATAGGTATCCCCCCCCCCTCCCCCCCACACACACACACCACCTAGCTGCTTTATATCTACCTGCGGGGAAAACAAACCCAAACAAAACCAGCCAACCAACAAACAACTGTACTATATGGAGCTTAAGAGGTCCTTTTATTGAACAGTGCTATATGTATACCAAGGCAGCTCAGAATAGAACTTGTACCTAACTCTGTATCTAACCCACTGTGGAAGGGGCTGCGTTCGGGGAAGTGGAATGGGGAACAATAATCTCCCTGGCTGGCTGTCAACTAAGATACAAACAAACAAACAAACAAATTATTGGGGGCAAAAAACAGCTTACAATAAAAGAGTAAAGAAGTACAAGTTTGGTTACGAGCAAGACACTGCTTCAGTATCGGAAGAAGAATGATCTGAGGAAAAACTGTAGGCTCTCATTAGATTATTCTGTGCCCCTCATCCATGAACTCGTGTATAAACTCCAGCAAGAGAAAGCTGCATTGAAAGAAAAAGAAAAGCTCTAGTGGCAGTTGCTGTATATGTTACATAAGACTGAAAATAAAACTTGAATCTTTTAAAACAGAAGAGCGATATTTGAACTGCAGGTACAGTGAATAATGTCTGTGCAGACAAGCTGACATTTAGGATTGGAAATAGGCAGAAGGTCCTGGTGTCTTTGAGATGAATGGAGCTATCTTTGGTGCAAGTCTCCATAACTTTGGTAGCAGACACCATAGGGAAATAGAGTAGGAGCATGAAAACACCAGACACAGCAGTGGATAACTGACACTAGTATTTGGTGAGCAAGAAAGACCCGGTCTTAAAGAAAATGAAAGCATCAGGGAGGAATTTAGGAAAGCTGGAATTCTTGCAGAGAGGCAAGACTCAGAGAAAGGAAACATTATTAAAAAATTGTTCATGTGAATCTATTAATATATCTAGGTTGGTGTCATCTCATCTAAACATAATGAAGCTGCTAAATCAGTATAACTACCGGTACATATTGAACATTTGGGAAATAGAAAAAAAAAAAAAAACAACAGAAGGAAAAACACCATCTATTATTATCCTACAGTAGAATCTTTGGCCAGTTTTATGGAGAAAGTAAATTTGGATTATGGGAGATACCAGAACCATATAGTTGTTATTAAACCATATGTTTAAATGTGACCCATCAGATCATGCATTTCTGACTTAAGAATTTTATGCATACCCCTCTTTTTCTGGTGTGAACTGCAAAGCTAAAGAGGAACACAAGAAACTTAAAAATTGAGAGGGAAAAATGATCAAATGATTGCAAAGGATAACGAAGATTAAGGTAAGCAATGCACATTCCTGCTGTAATTAATATTAAGAGAAAGGTGAAGAGCAATTTAATGATCACATTCAGATATCTGAATATTGACAAGAGACTAACAATTCATTCTTTGTTTCAAATATGAAATAAGAACACATGCTAAGAGATGATATATGTGAAATTCAGATCTGTGTCTACCTACCTCTGCTTTTACTATGCCAGTAGGCTGCCTTGGAGATGGTGAAGCGTCAGTTTCATTCCCTCACAGCAACTTAGACACTGTTTCCAGCATAGGTGATTTGCCTCTCACTAAGCAATTTTTGTTTTATTATTCCTGAGACATTGAGGATGAATAAAGTTAATTTTAAAGAGTGATCAACTTTAATTGCAGATGCAGGCTATCTTGCTTTTCATAACTTACATTCTTTTATAACAAATATTATCTCCTTATTTATGTGTTTTATAGTAAAGGGTCTGGCAGAAGTAATGCTCCTTTTTTATGAGCTAGTAATTTATACAAAATCTTTTATTTGGTTACTAAGGTTACTAAGACAACACATTCATTTATACTATGTGATCTAAAAAAAGGCATTACTTCTGTCCAACCCTGTATTTAAACTTGCATATTGGGCTTCTTAAAAGCAGGGTGAAACTTACAGAATTATGTCTAGTCAAGAAGCTCAATAAGAAAGACTAGCAACAAAAATCTGGAAAGGGAAAATGTACACTTTCCTTTTTGTTGTTGTTCTTTTACTCAGAAAATACAATAGCTCCCAAAATACCATATTATAAGAACTGTGTTTAAACCAATTGCTTAGGGACAAATTTGAAAAGTAGATGATGTATATAAGTAATAAGAAAAAGAAAGAGAAAGAGGAATATATAACAGCATCATTTTCAAATATATATCATTGGTGTCTGGGGATATACCTAGGGAAAACTTCAATAGAACTTTTCTGTAAATTTAGAAATAATAGGTCTATTATAAAGCCATATCTCTATAGATACAATTATTTCTATCCTTAGGGATCAATGAATCCTGGCCTAATGGTTTTATAAGAAAACATTTTGTTCAACTTCAAGCCTTGCATAAACAGATATTTTCAAGTGGAGATAATAATAATAATAATGAGAATTTTTTTAATACTTCCTTGTACTCTAAAAATGCAATGTATGTTTCTGAAGGAAACCCTCAGTGCTCTAGCAATAATCATATATATGAAAATCTATTTATAATACTCTAAAAGGATAGCAGAAATATATCAGCTTTAAGCAGTATATAAAATGTGTATGTTACCTCTTGTGTATAAATTTTACAAAGAAAAATTGATGTTTTTGCTTAGTCATTTAAACAATTAGTATATGTTAACAGAGTATATTATGATAAATTTGTAGCATTTGGGACAATGCATATATATCAATAAAATGTGGCATTTACCCTGTATATTAAGTTATAAATATGAGTATAACACAATAACAATTTTTACATTTTTGAACTTACCATCCATGAGTGTATTATTAGTCATAGTATTTTTTTCACAGTTGACAGAACCTATATGTGAGTTTGTTTTTGTCTTATTCTCAAAATTTAAATAAGTAGAAGAAAAAGATCAAGAATCTGGCTCAATGATTGAAAATACGTTGTATCTTCATCCAAAAGAAGAGTTCTAAATAACTTGGGGATAATTACACTATCATTGGAATAAGTCTATGAGTCTCAGGGTTAGTAATTTGGATTTTGTAAAGATGGCCTTAATGTTACTCTCAGCTTGGCAAAATTTTAGACAGGCTTCTTCTTGACTCTAGTTCTTGACTTACCATGTCTTAGACTAGAGCATTTTCTTTAGACATCTTATAATTGTAAATTATTTCTCTGCCCTTTTGAAGTTTTACAATCGAAGAACATATTTTGCTAGGATCTGGTTGCCATCTCTTTAAAATGTAAAAATCAAGGAACATAGCTTCCTCATCTCCTAGTTTCTGTGCAAGGGTAGAGAGCTAACATGTATGGGTGCCTTGTCTAGGTTATAAATCCATCTCTCATTATGAGTATTTGAGAAGGTTTACTTTTCTATTGGATAAGGACAGTTAACATATGACTGAATTTTCCAAAACTCTGCCATCTATTGCCTCACTGGAGTTGAGTTCAGTTCATGCTACATTTTGGTCTCTTCTACTGCAACAGCCTTGAATAAAGTCTTCCTTAACTATTTAACTTTGGTCTAGTTTTTGCTGTACAGAGAACAAAATGTTTATTGCTCTACACGATTACCCACACATTTACTACATCTAACATCCACTCTCATCTTGTTAGATGAGTTTAAGAATGTAGTCAAAATGGTTCTCATCTCTTCTTTCTCTTGCAATAATCTTTAGAACCAACGATGCTTATGCATTAATTAATGAGCACAGATGTATAACATCACAAAGCAATGTGATGTAGTAGGTCCACTTTGAAATCATATGTTCTGTTGAATTCTCACTACCTGCACACCTCTATTCAGTATATTTGTTCAAAAACTATTATGTTATTATATTTTACCCTGAAACAGTTCAATATAGCACAATGGCTTACTATTTTAAGTCCCTTTACTATCATAAAATGACAGTCATAAATAATGTGACCTAGTTAGTCACAGGACTTTAAAAAATCAATTTACTGTGTCACAAATGAATCATAGCTATAACATAAAAGGAAAATAAATGTTATAAGACAATTAAGGCATTTTATTTTATAAAAGATTATAAACAGCCAGATGTTTGCATCATTGTTTAATATTACTGTGATAGCAATAGCCACAAATACAGACTGATACTGGAAAGTTGTATTGAGGACTCAACCTATTACAAGTAGTGTTGCTATCAGTGACATTATTCTGTAATTATAAGTAATTCTTAATAAAGATTTGAACAGAATAATGTCTCTTGACTCACATATAACTTGCATTGCTGGAAAATATGTGTTCACTAAAGTGGTTGCAGAAATAATTTGTGTTTTAATGTAAAACAGAGAAAAGTCTGGGCTCAAATATGTATAAATAAAATATTAACTTAGTAGAATACCTGTCAGGTAATTTGAAATTCTGTGGGATCCAGTTCAATTATTTTTTGTAAGAGACTATTCCATGTATTGTGGTATATCTAGTAACTTTAGCCCCACTTCACTAAATACCCATCAATTATTTGGTAATACCGTAACCAAAAAGTTCTAAATAGCCACAATTTCCCATACATAAGAGACAGGATGATAACATGCTGTCATTAATTTCAATCAACATTTTAGGAAGTATTTGAATTTTAAGTACCAAAATCTGTTGTTTACAATTACAGGGTGGCTAATTAGCATATAAAAGACTTGAATAAAAAGACTCCTGCTTTAGCCACAAGTACAGAAAGCCACTCAATTAGTGTTATCTAAATCTGCACTAAAAAATTTGTTAATTAACACAAGCAATAATAAAAATTACTTTTCATTGGCAAAATAAGTTTTCTATAAGCAAAATTATTGGTTAAAAATTAAGTGCATCCACCCATTAACAGGGTATCAAAATCTAGGCAGCTCAGCAAGCTTTGCTTTGGAGTAGCACCCTGTTCCTAATGCTCTGTGAAGACTCATCCCCTCACGTGCATGGCTAGAGAATTTTCTCTTGATCCAATTAGATTAAATTTTGCCAGCAAATATTTATTTAATTTGCCTCAGTTGGACTTTTTTATCAAGATGCTAAATGGAGTGGGTAAAAGGCTAGAACACTGAGACTTCATCTAGTTCACATTAACATGGTCTTAACTATTTTTGTACCTTTCTTAAATGAGAAAATATGGAGAACTTTAGTCTGAGATATACTGTAATAATAATATAATGTAACATGGTATATTCTAGGAGAGGAAAACACTAATTCAAATTGTTGGCAGCTGCCAAAGTGGACTTGGGTAATTTATAGCAACAGTTATTCTCAATCTTGGAAGCTCTAAAAAAATACAGATGCCTGGGACACACTGAAGAGAATCTGATTATTTGCTCCTGTGTGTGGTCTGAGCACTGCAAAATTTTTTAAAGTTTCCAAGTGATTTTATTGGGCAGCCAAAATTGAGAACCACTGTCATGTGGCTTTCTGTACTGCAGCTTTCACAAACCATTTCCTTTATGTGCTAGTCCTGGTCTCTCTCCCTTTTTTAATATTTATCTTCCACCATTAGAGCATTGAGCATATCTGGTGAGAATACTTTGGCTTCCCTTTTTTTGATTTCTTCAAGATTTTCTGTCTTCATCCTTTTATACATTTGTCTGTGTAAATTGGAATGCTTTTTCTTTTCTAGAGTACATATGCTTTGTTATTGCTCTCTTGGACCCACCCCCTCCTACATCTTTTAGCAGTGTTACTTTAAATTTGGTTCCAAGAACAATAACATCAGTAAGGAAGCTTTTAGAAATGTAGAATCACATGAACATCCCAGACCTATGGAATCATATCTTTATTTTTCATATGATATCCAACTCATTTGTACGCATTTGTTGGGGAGAAAAATTTTCCTTCAGTTGTTCTAGGTTTCCTGTCCGGTCTAATAAATAATCAATGAACCTAAACATTAACAGGAGAAAGAAAAAAACAAATTTATTTTGCACATACAGTGCTCCATAAGAAAAGAATATGAGACCCAAATATATCAAGCAGTTCATGCTTTTATGATGCCATTCAGAGCTAAGGAGACTGGCTAGGAGTCTGAGACTTCAAAGAAGAGGAAGGCAATTTACATGAAAATAGAAACAAATGCCTGGTAAACAATGTTTGCTAGGACATGCAGAGACAAAGAAACACAGAAAGGATTCTGAACAAGCAGGCCTGGCCAACTTCCCCCCAGTCTGCCACACCTTCTTCATATTCTTTGTAGTTACCTCTGGTAATAGCTCTCTTCCTAGCACAAGCCCTCTAAACTATTTTAGGCAGTTAAAGGGGAGGTAAAAGCTCTTCCTGAGCCTTTTGTTTCTGATAAATAATCAGCCTAAGAATGAAAAAATGAGGAGTTGGCCAGAGAAGAAAGCAGGGGGTGGAGGTGTAGGGGAAGATTTTATAGTAGAGGGAATGGTATGTGCAAACTCATGGGAATGAAAAAAAAAAAAAAAATCAGTCTAAAATAATTCTCATGCCAAAGAGAAATATTTTGGGATGGCAAAATCCTGCTCTCCTATACACTTCAAGTTTGAGAAACATTTCTCTCCAGCAGTGCTCCACTAAGTAGCTCTTAGTTGCATCTCTACTCACTCTTGGCCAACTTTCTTTGACTAAGAAATAAGGAAATAAATGATGAATATTCTTATCCTAATGCAGTATCCTAAATGCTTTCCTCCCCATAAAACACAGTAAATGTCCTTCCCCAGCCTGCCTAAAAACTTCAAACCACAGTTCTCAACAATGCATTTATTTATTTACTCATTTAAAAAAATTATAAATAATTGTGCCAAGCACTATTAGTGTTGCTGAAAATGCCATTGGAAGCAGAATAGAAACGATCTCTGCCTTCAAAAATATTAGAATAAACTAGAGGAGAGATAAATTTAAATAAAGTATGATTATTACTATCAAGGGGAAAAGCATAAGGTATAATATATGTACAAGCAATACCATTATATCCAGATTTGTGAGTAAAAACTTCTGAGTCAGGAGAAATCAAGGTGGCATGCTACATGAGTAAAGGTAAAGTAACTATACTCTTTTGGTAGCATGCTTTTTAAAAAAATAAAATTGTGAAAACAGAAATTTCTACAAAGAATGTCAAGAAGCTTGTGGTGGAGTTTTGATATATGAGAGGGAACCTTGTATATCAAATCTTTGTTTCTCCAGATTAAAAAAAAAGGTCCTCAAAGAGAAACCTTTTGACAATGTGGAAGAGGTGAAACAAAAAATGGTAGAAGCACTAAAAGGCATAAAAATCAATGAGTTCAAAAACTGTATTGAGCAGTGGAAAAAGCATCTCGATAGGTGTATTGCATCAAATGGAGAGTACTTTGAAGGTGACAGAAGTATAAACATGTGAGAATAAATACACAGTTTTTTAATAAATAAATTCCATTTCTTATTTTGGGTCTCCCCTCATATTCTATTTCCTACACAAAACTGTCAATAAATTATACACTGCTTATTAATATTTTTGTATAATAGAACTTAAGGGAGGGGACATAGCATGGCTGATAAAGCTGAGTTACTAATTTATGTTACAAAATGATTTAAAGAGAGTAGTTTCATATTTTGGTCAATGGTAGATTCATTGCAAAAGTGTATAGATGGAGAGTTCTGTTTTCTGCAATGGCAGACTAAGTGATTTGTACAAATCATCCACATTTAACTTAATCCATTTTTAAATTGTAGTTTATTGTTTTAGTGTTCTATGATGCACTTTTATATTTCCTCATTTTATGTTTCTTAAGCAAGACAAAAAAAACATCCAACAATTTAAAACTGCTGAGAGGCTTTATCTACTTGTATGTATTATAGAAGACATACACTGTAGGTTATATTTTGATATATACATCTTCAGCATGAAAAGAAATCAAATAATCTTTTCTTAAAAACTAAGTATTTTTACATAAGAAGTATTGGTGATACCTTAACCATGTTTCTCCATTTGTTTATTTATATTTTATTTTTTTAAAGATTTATTTTATTGTTTTTGACAGAGAAAGAGACAGAGATGAAGAGAGACAGAGAGAAGAAGTTGGATCCACAGTCTCCGTAGTTGTACGTAATCAGTTTTTGACAGGGTTTCATTCCACGTAGATGGACAGGGTCCTCTCAGGGCAGGAACTGATCCAGGCGTCTCCCACATGGGAGGCACATCCCCTTGAGCTGAGGACCATACCAGGCTCTCCCACTTGGGAGTTCACCCGGGGGAGAACCTTACCAGTGGCACACCCCCATTTAGCATATGGGTCTACATGGGCTGGGGCCGGGATTCAATCCTCGTCCCTGGGGCTGTAAAGCAAGCACTTAACCGGCTGAGCCATCTTGGCTTCCCTTCCATTTGTTTACTAACTTCAGTCTTGCAAACTAGAATCTAACATTTTCTGAGGAAATGAATATTGCCAAGGCAGATTCCATGGCTAGACCTCTCAGGCCATTTGTAATTTTTCTCTCTAGCAGATGCTATTAGTCAAAGAAAAGCATGTAGTAGAGATTGAGAAATGCTGGCATTGATGGACTCAAAGAAGGGCTACCAAGTTTAGCTGAGTCTCATCAATTTTATTTATTTATTTATTTGTTTGTTTATTTATTTATTTATTTTTGACAGAGAGAGAGAGAGAGATACAGAGACAGAGACAGAGAGAGAACTGAACTAGGGGAGCTCCCAGTTCAGCACATGGTTCCACACGGGCGGGGCCGGGATTCGATCCTTGGTCCCCAGCGCTGCAAAGTGAGCGCTTAACCCACTGAGCCATTCCGGCTTCCCCTCTCATCAATTTTAGAGTAAGCATTACCATAGATCCCAGATTTATCCAGGTCTCTAGATTTTCTCAGTGTATGCTGTTCAGTCTTAATTGTTTATTGTTTTATGGACTTGCATGTTCATTTGTGTAAGGTAAGATTCTTGTGGTTACACATAACTTATGTAAGAATATGAATTTATTGTGAAATATTAAGGCCTATTATTGATTCTAATCAAATGAACAGTAGAGCCACCAGGTATGGAAAAAGCAAGACTTTATAAAATTCTCTTAATATGTTGCTATTAATGTAACTCAGCTCCTATAAACTTAAGCTCTGTAACATTTAGTTTAAAATTTACTAGTTTTTCTGGGAAAATAATTTAATTAGCTTAGATTTTTTATTTTTAAGATATTCTACTTGGTATGATGCCTATGGAAGCAGAATTATACCACAAAACTAGGACTGTGGGAGTAACTCCAGTGTTAAAAGCAGGTAGTTTTCAGAGAAAAGGAGCCAAAATTACAACCTTATAAGTATATACCATAATATTTATTTTTATAAGAATTTTTAAATTACCTGAGATAATGACATATTTTTGTTCTCTGCAAATTAAAGAGTCAAACTATCTTAGGCATTTAACTTGAGGTATTTCATATGGTGATAAAAAATACATCTTTATATTTATCAAGAAATCATATTCATTGCTTCTCCAGCCTATAGTATGAACTACCCATATATATTATTCACATGTTTTCATCTTAAGATTCCAAGAGTTCCAGAGCATGCCACTAGTACCTGAATATCTGGTTGCAAGTGAAGTGCTGAATACTAGGCTAATATGTCAAGATAACTTTGCCATGAGCAAGGTTTATTCAAGGGTTAATTTCAGTTGTTAGAAAGAATGTATAATGAATATTCAAAAATTATAGCTTTTTTCTAAGAAAGACAGAATGAGAGAATTCGTTTAAGTTGTTGTTGTTGTTGTTGTTTTATATAGCTGTAAGCATCTTTTATTTTATAACTCAATTTTCTGAGCAAATTCTTTCAAAATCCCCATTCTAATTAGTTAGTCTGAACACTTGTATTCTTGAAAATCCTACCAGGCTTGCTCTTGCATATTTATTGACATGATCTGTTGCAGGTCTGTATGAACTAAGAGGCCTACGGTAGCTATTTTCTGAGATGCTAACATAGACACACCTTGGCTAATAGGGAAAGAATGTTATGTAATCTGAAGATAAGATATAAAATGCATGAGAATGAGTAAGAAAGTTTCCTTTATGTATCTTAAGAGCATAAGATTAGGTAAATGTATTTTTAGTTTATAAAAATGTCAGTAATATTTCATACTTTATTATCTCATTAAGAAGTCTCTTCAATGCTTCAAATTATTAATCCTTTGCTGAGAGAAATATAAGCAAAAAGTGAAATTTTATAAACTTTAGGAAAAATTTGCTCCTGATATTTATTATATTTTAAAATGGCAAATGTTGATTTGGCTAGTAATAAAAGACTAAGCAGAAACAGTCATTCTGAGTTAGGAAACCTAGGTATGACCATGTAAGTATGAAGATATTCCAAAAACTAGATAAGGAGCCAAGGGATGCTTTAAAATGAGTAAAAATTTTTGACATGTTTTTATTAAAAGAGGACTCAACTGATTTAATGGTTATTATTAATAAAATAATTTCATGTGAAGATATTGGTATGATACTTTTTGGAAGAGAGATGTATACACTGGCTTTTCATTAATATAAACAGAAAAACAAAGTGCAGCAAAATGTTCTAAGAGAAATTGGAATTTTGGAAGACTGACAAAATAGAATAATGATTAGAATGATTAGAGAAAGTTGATAAAATAGTCAAAAAGTAATTCCTTCATTTTGATAGTTTCTTTAAAAATAATATATTGGTAAACAGTTTATAAAATACAATCAACAGTTTTCAGTAATATAAAATTATGACTATTCACTGTATTAGCCTATTATAGTTTGGGTGTTTATGATATGCTATCCTTTGAAATGAATAACAAAACTAAAACTAAGAGATACTCTAAAATTGAACTAATCTTAGTATTACATTGAAATGGACTAAAACAGCTAGAATTTAATGTCAGTTGTTTGAATGGACATTCTTCTGTCTTCATAGAGGGACCATTCAAGTGGTATAATAAATGGGAAGCTGAATGTTTCTTTAGGCTGTCACATTCCAGAGGTGCTTACAGTTTTAATTCCTTTGGGTCTAAGTATTGAAAACAGAGGAGGTGAGGATGGGAAAAAATAAACATTTGTCAAATGCTGTGCTATGCATGGAAGTGCTCACAGTTGAATTGTTATGTTAGCTATGAAGAATTTATACAATAAGAATTGTTCAGCAATACCCTAGCACAAATGATTTTCAGATTAGTTACTAGTCATCCAGTCAGATGCTGAGAGACCATTATATGGTATAAGGTGGTGGCATATATCCAGAGGAACAGTGATGGAGAGGAGAGGAAGGGATCCTAAATACACTACAGCTATCAACCCTACAAGCCCCTGAAAACTAAGCATGTACTGAATGAGTGAGGCCAGCATTCCTTATATTAGCATTTTCCGTATGAATTCTAAGAAACTGCAAAATCTGATTTTTGTTATTCCAGCGTAGTGTTTAATGGCAGACTAAATTAGAAAAACAGTGTATTAAACAAAGGTAATTAGGTTTCAGTACTGCAGACTTCAGATAATCTAAAAAGTTAATAGATAATAAACTTAAAAAATAAATTCTATATTTTAATTTTAAACAAAACTAATCAATGAAAACCTTTGCCCTAGAATATATCTTTTGGCCAGTATTTTATGTACCGCACTTTGGGACATGCTGTCCTAGATTTATTAATAAGAAATACACTGTATTAAGCCCTGATTTCAATTATTTGGTAAAGTAAGAATTCCCTGCTGCAAAAGTGAAGCTAGGTTTATATAAAATATTATTTTTGAAGGTATTGCTATAAGACAACATAAAACTCTTTATAATACTGTATTATATTACTTTTCTCATTTGGACATTCACAAGCCAAGAATTTAGAAAGCTTTAATTTCATAACAGATCCAAACACTTGATAATTAATTTGTGGTAATAATGAAAATATTCATTTTTATTAGAAGTGATTAAAATTTAAATCTCTTGATTACTATTATAAACTATAATAGATTCAAGTATTAGATATAATTTAAATCTGTTATGATTTATTATTAAAAATGAGTTGTTACTGAGAGAAAAAGGTTTTTTTATACAATATACTTAATATTGTTTAACAAAACATGCTAACTGAACTGTACCACCCATGCTATTAATGTTACTTCTTGGTACTGACTTGAAGTGATTATAAAATAAAGTAGTTCAGAGAAAATTTAAAGTTATTTTCTTTCTGTAATTTGTTTCATTCAAGTTAATTATTTATCTTTTTAAATAGAAAATCAAATTGTGCAGGTATGTATTATTGAAATTTTTGGTATCTTTATTATCTATTCATAATAGTACACTTTAAAAATTAATAAAACCAAGCAAAAGAAATAAAAAGCATACAGATTAGAAGGGAAGAAAATTGTTTCTATTTATAAATGACATGATTATCTATGTCAATAACCTCAAGAAATTTATAATATAAAAACAAACAAACAAAAAAGCCAAACAAACAATAGACAATGTTCTAGAACTAATAAGTGAGTTGAGTGAGATTTCAGGACATCGGACAACACACAAAAATCAATCCACAGCTTTATGCTAATAATACACATGTGAAATTCTAATAATCACTCCAAAATAATAAATAAATAAATAGGAGTAAATATATTATACTAAAATATATGTACAGTATCCTTATGCTGAAAATTACAAAATACTGATGAAAGAAATAAAAATAAGTTCTAAATAAGTGGAGAGACATTTTATTCATGGTTTGGGATACTCAACATAGAAAAGATATTACTTCTCCCAAAATTGATCTGTAAATTTAATGCAAAATTATCAAAATTCTAGCAAGTTTTTTAGACATTTACAAAACAATTCTAAAATTTATGTGGAAAGACAAACAAGCTAGACTTTCTAAAAACAGTTGTGAAAAAGGATAATGAAGTAGGAGGAATCACTCTGATATCACTGAATATTCCTCAGCAAAACAAAAACAAAAACTGTTGATCCCTGTAACATCTTAGGTGATCTCAAAGGAATTACGCTGAGTGAAAAAAGCCAATCTCAAAAGGTAGCATTGATACAATGTTCTTGGAATGTCAATTATAAAAATGGAGAAGCAATTAGTGGATCACAGGGGTCAGGATCAGCAGAGGAACAAGGTGACTGTGTCAACAAAAGAATAGCCAAAGGGATTCTTGTTATAGAACTAATCTTAATCTTGACTGTTTAGTGGTCACACAAATCTATACATGTGACAAAATTAGACAGAACTAAATAGATACATATATACAAAACTGGTGAAATCTGAATAAGAGAAGTGGATTGTATCAATGTTAAGTTTTTGGTTGTGATATAGTACCATAGTTATGCAAGATGGCAACATTGAAGGACATTGGGTAAAGAGTGTAGGGTATATTCTGTATTATTTCTTATAATTTTATGTAAATCTACAATTATCTAAAAAGAAAAAGGTTTTTAAATTCCTAAAATATATGATTAATGAACTGTATTTTGTAAAAGATGAGGTTCATATGGGTGCTATTTATTTTGCCTTTGTTGTTTCAGTTAAAGGGTCTTTTAAGAGAAGCTCATATTAGGAATGCATTTTGTATATGGTAAATTCTGTTATGGCAATGATAAGCCATAGACATGACTTACTTTTTCTGACTCTGCTCTAGTCTCTCTGATAAATCTGGCCAAACCAGATTGAATGTTTTATTCATCCATTCATTTACTTTCTGCTTGTTAGAATGGTGATTTGAGAGATCTTTTATTATATCTGATCACTATTCTACTAAATTTTATTCTTCATCCTGCTAAAGTTCCCAGGGGTGCCTCACTTTTCCCCGTGTGCTTCAAAAGTGATGGGTTTCATGATAGTCATATATATTATAGTATTGATGTTCTCATTTCACTCATATTTATGACATTGATCCAATGTACATTTTTGCTACTGTGAAGCAAGCCTGAATTAGAATGAGTATTGTATTCTTCTTTAATTTAAATTGATTTCAAAGAATGTATAATTTATTTTATTTTAAAATTTTTACATCTTCAAATACTCTTTAAAAATAGAAAATTATTTAATTTAAATCAACAAGTTTAAAATACATATTTTCTTTCAAATTCCAAAATTATATTTAGAAAATATACAGAATACATAAAAATTATTCTTAAGCCTCTCATTCAGAAATAACTGTCACAAAGATTCTAACACTAATCTTAGCATATTTTATAATAGAACATGTACATATATGTATGTGTATATTATACACAAGAGTGTCCAGAAATAATCCAGCAATACATGTTTCTAGCTTTCATATCACATGGCTGAATCCTTTCTGGACAGCCCTATATATTTTTCATTGCACATAGAATAGATTATATGATGCCAATTTTAGCCTGGCTTTAATAGTAATATATTATTAAATATTTTCTCATGTTGATAGACCACTATAAAATAATCTTTAAAAGTGAAATTAATTGTAAATAGCCGTCAAAATATATAATACAACCAAAATAACTTGAATTTATATGGTGTTCAAGTTTTTGCCACTTTAAGAAATGCTTTAGGGAACACCGTTATTCATACATTTTATTCTTGGTACAGATTTATTAAAGAAAATAATTATTTAGGAGATTGTTTTGAATCTTGGTTTTGTTATGCTTTGCAAATACTTTAATATTAAGAAAACATTTCAAAGTTTTTCATACTAAATATTTAATAACTGATTTAAAATACATTAAAGTCACTTTTTTCCCCCCTGCCAAATCAATTGTCCAAACCATGGCTAAGTCATGAGATAGTGAAATATTTAATAAATGAAGACATTCTTATCTACTTCACTGGGTTCTAGATGGCTAGCCTTTATCTTTATGCCTCAATTTTCCAACAAGATTATTACAGCACTCTGGTCCAACGTTTAAATTAGGTCTGTCTGTCACTATGTTTTGAATTTCTGTCCTTTCACTGGTTCTTGTCTACTGTACATATATATGGCTTCTAACTATTATCATATTCTTTCAGACACTAGTTGGGAACCCAAAAATGATCCTTAAAAAAAATCTTTGAAAGACAACAAATGAAAATCTCTGAATATGAATGTTTTACCACCAAATATCTCTTTAATTTCTAATAGTTTCCAACCTTCAGACCATTTTTTCATATAGAAGAACTGCGAAGAAAATAAAATTTCACATTGCAAGCAAACTGTTTTAGTATATAGCAAGATAAATTACTACAGAAAGTGTTAATGACACACTTTCATTTTTATAATCTGATAAGATAATAATTGCACATGTAGATGTGGAAAGATTTTTTTTTAATGAATTTATTTTTATTTATTTTTTTATTTTTTTAAATATATTTTTATTTATTTATTTATTTATTTTTGACAGAGAGAGAGAGAGAGAGAGAGAGATTCAGAGACAGAGAGAGAACTGAACTGGGGGAGCTCCCAGTTCAGCATATGGTTCCACACGGGCCAGGGCCGGGATTTGATCCTTGGTCCCCGGCGCTGCAAAGTGAGCGCTCAACCCACTGAGCCATCCCGGCTTCCCCTAGATGTGGAAAGATTTTCTTTTAAGATTTCAAAAGGGAAAATAATTTCACCCATGTTAATTTCCTTTTTTCTCTTTTTCCTATTATTTTAATTCATGACTCGTTTCTATACAGGGTAGAGTAATGGCCTCCTGTTTTAGTTTCACTCTCATTTATACCACCCAGTACAAGACTATAAGTTTATTCTTCCTAAAGTAGGACTCTAATAATTTCTCCTATCTACTAAAAACAAACAACACAGAAGCTGCCAATTACTCACCATTGCCTACACTTCAAAGTTGTCAGTCTGCATTTTAAGACACTCAGTGGTCTGGCGTCCACCTGCTTCTCCAGATTCATCTGTTATTCTCCTTCATGGATGCTGTGCTACAATCTGGACACCAGGATGTTTTTCTCAACACACTATGTGTTAGCACTGCTGCTATACTTCTATTACTTCCATACTTCTAGTATTGCTTCTGTGCCTCTCCTGACTCTTTTATTCCACTGTTTTAAATTTCTCAACTTCCACCATTTTTTAAAATGCCACCAAATTCATAAGAATTTTCCTCAGAAAAATCATCAGTTGTGGTCATTTAGTGCTTTTTAATCTCCAGTGTAGTTTGGCATTCTGCTTTTAACAAACTCAAAAATAATAAGGCCTATATGTATCTCTCTCTCTCTCTTATTTATCATTTATTAATATCTCTATCATTATCATTTATCTATCTATCCCAGTTCCTGACACACATCTCTTAGGACGTTTGTAATTTCTTATTTTTTAAAGATTTATTTTATTGTTTTTTATAGAGACGAGAGAGAGAGAGAGAGAGAGAGAGAGAGAGAGAGAGAGAGAGAGAGAAGGGGGTGGGCCCAGAGCAATCTCTAGAGTTACACATCATCATTCCATACAGGTGGGTGGGGGTCGCACAGGACAGGAACTGGGTTGGGGGCCTCTTGCATGGGAAGCACACCCCAGTTCAGCACCTGGGCCCACCGGGTCTGGGAATTGATCCTCAGTCCCCGGGGCTACAAAGTGAGTGCTCAACCCATTGAGCCATCCCAGCTTCACCATGTTTGTAACATCTTAAGTGGTAGGAGCTTCTGAGAGCAAGCTCCTAAATCCTCTGAAATCTTCTAGGTTATATGAACATTAAAGCCATGATGAAAAGCTTAGAAGTTTCAACCCCTATTTTCAGGAGGGTTTCATGGGAACCTACCCTTTATAGTCAGCTAGTCAGAAGTACAGGTGACAACCTGGATTTGTGATTGACATCTTAATTGGGGGGTGAGGTGGTCTTGTGGGACTGAGGACTTAATCTATAGAACCTGATGTTAACTCTAGGTAGATAGCTTTAGTACTGAATTGAAATGTAGGATACCCAGCAGGGGTCACAAAATTGATGTGTGGATGAACCACACATCTGGTATCAGAAGTGTTGTGTTTAAGTAAAGGAGCAAGAGAGTTTTTCTAATATACAAACAAATAAACAACAGCATTTAAAAATCATGACGTTTATAAGTTATAAAAAGTATTTTCTTGCTATTTCTATCCAAGAAACCACTGCACTGTAGGTACCTTGAAATCAGGGTGTGGGTTTTGCTTTGTTCTCTGCTCATGTCCCCCCTTATAATTACTACATTATTTTGCACAAAGTGTAGTAAAGGTTTGCTGAGTTGAACAAAATCATCAGAAATATTGTAAATTGAACTATTACAGTTTGCTTTAGGATTAAAGCTACCATTTTTTTTTTCTCATTGTGTTAGTTCACTAAATTCAAGATGTGTTGTGAATTTTAAAGTTTGGTAGGTGGTATGTCTCTAAACAGAGAGCATTGTGGCCTTGGGTTCACATTGGCATTTGGAGTTGGCAAAACCTAAAAATGCCAGACTGTACTTTTCCACCTGCTGTTCCAGCTGAGGGTTTGATGTTGGATTTTTAAGCTGAGCCAGACAAGTAGAGAAAATAACTACCAAGCATTAGATTCTATATAGGTTGAGGCCACATGGGAACTTGCCTTAATGAGTGAAGCCAGTTTTATCAACATGAGATACCTTAATGTCTGTTTTGAAGACATTACATTATTATTGTTGTTAAAGATAGAAATCAATACAACATCATTATATTTTTGAAACTAACATGGAAAGTGGAATCAAGAATATGATGGTTAATATGTTGTTCCTAGACTAAGTACAGAAAATAATAATTGCAGCTTGTGTTAAATTTCCATAATTATCATAAAATTTGGAGGTGAAATTCTTAAAAAAGATTATCAAGGTGGCTATGGAGACTGATACTTTCACAGCTTTAACAACCATTTTTGTCTAAAAGTAGAAAAACTTTTACATATAAGTGAAATGATCCAGCAATTACTTTCTCCAAATTTTTTAAAGTTTAAGGCTGGAGATGTGGCACTCACAGAAAAACTATGAGAATCACAAATAACACACAGCCACTCAACATAGTCAGTGTAAAACTGATTACAGAGTTGTAGTTAAGAATGCACTTTGACTAAATGAGAGCTTTATAATATTCCAAACTGCTATCTTTCTAATGATTACAATGGCCCATTTGAATATGAGAGAAGTAATTGTTTGCTTATCTCAAACATCTACTGGAAAAATACCTGCTGTCTTTCAATCTTCTGCAATTTTAATGGTGCTATAATGCAGTGTTAACATGCCAAACAATGACTTTTTTCCTTTTATATAGTTACAGAGATTTTGCAATAAATGATCAAAATTTACTTATACTATGTCTAATGTCTAAAGGTAATAGAAATAAGGACAATCAATATTCCCTAATGAGGGATAATAAAGTAAGCTGTTTAAAACATCAAGATTTTCCTAATTAACACACAAGGCAAACAGTTAATTTATGACTCATATTTTGAATCAGAACTCTAGAGAAATCTAACACAAAATAGATCCTGATTTTCTTTCTTCACCTTTTTCCTTATCTTCCTTACTGATGTGTAATTATCCTCTTCTTTTGTTTTGTTTTTTTGGGTTTTATTTATTTATTTATTTATTTATTTATTTATTTATTTATTTTTGTGAACTGAGCTGGGGGCCTCACTGCATTCGGGAAGCACACCCCAGTTCAGCATGTGGGTCCACCAGGGCCGGAGCCGGGATTCGATTCTCGGTCCTCAGGGCTTCAAAGCGAGCGCTTAACACGCTGAGCCATCCGGCTTTCCCCTATCCTCCTCTTTTAATGTATTTATTAACAAATTACCCTGAATTCTATTTCAAACCTCAGTGCTTTCTATTAATCTTCTAGTTGAGAGAGAGTGAGCACACTCAAGAGAGAAGAGATAAAGCTTGCTCATTATTTAAATACATTTCTATAATCTATTTTCCTAATTAATAATCTAAATAGGCATTCAATCTATACTCTTTGTTATTGATAATGATTATTCAGATATCTTATATGTATAATGAGCTATATAGGAAAGAATGGATTACTCCTTTCTGTCAGAAACTTAAATTAATTTATTTTTTGTATTATTGAAGATTTATTTAGTGGCTATTATATAGCAGGCATAGTGCCAAATACTAGAGCTTTACAAGAAAGATTAATAGTGAATTCTTTTTTCCCAGGAGCTTAGCCTCACTAAAATAGCAAATAGATTAACAAAGAAGCTTCTTGTCAATGAGTGACAATAAGCCAAAGGGGAGTTTTGAGCATTTAGGAGAAAGAAATACATAAAGCTAGTTTTCTTTTTTTATACTATTACCTTCTCATGTTTTAAAATTTCTTTATTTCACAACCTTCTGATTTGAAAAAAAAAGTTCTGCATCATTTTTATGGTTTCATTTATGAAGAACTGAAAGCACATAAGATAACTAGTTCATTTCTTGGGTAGGACTTCATATGTGGGGATACACAGAGTGGAATAAATACATTTTGTGTATTCTACCTCAGATTTGTAAGTCTAGAATATTGAGAAGGCTGAAAGAGAGTCATTGATCTAGAAAAACTCAAAGCATATAACACGGAATGCCTATTAATTCACCATGGAAATGTTTTGTTTTTTGCAGCCCCTGAGATATTAGACGTCCCCTCATCTCCAAATCATTGCTCTCCCAATAGATATCAAACTGGCAATAAAGAAAATGAGTGCAATGAATATGAAAAAAGAGCAAAGATTGGTGAATATTCGTAAGGTAAATTCATGTAGGCAATGAAGAAATCTCACGTATTGCTTCTGCCTCAGAACAGAAAATTCTCTTTCAGTTCCAGAATGATTATGATCTTAAGATTGGTGTCTTTATGTACATGGATTGAAAACTGACAGACTCTAGACTCTGACTCTATTTTCCTAATTAATATTGAATCCTTATCCTCTAGGAGATTGTACTCTCAGAGAAGGTCACAGGCATATTAATAAAGAAGTCTATATAAAAAAGAGTGAAGCCAAAGGAAATGAGTTTCAAGAGAGCTTAGCAGAAATGAATAATACTATCATTCTGATAAATTCCCTTATGCTGACATATTTGTTTCTTCAGACAGGTTGCAGTAGAACTGATTATGCTTATGACAAACTTCATTCATTTATAGAATTGATTAACCTATGGAATCATTTATTATTATGATTAGGCTAAAAAGTGGTGATAACCAAGACTGCCATAATCACTCTGATGGAAGCTTTTACTTCACTCATTTTCTCTCTGTTCTTTAAAGTGGATCATGTCCACAAGTAGCTCATCATATTTTGTAGCTATTATTCTTAGCTTCCCTCTAATTTTTCAAAGTTTTAGAAATGCCTTCTTTTCTGCACAAGTTCTATGACAGTCATATATGTTATATTGACACTGCTTTTATTTTATTTATACTGACTATACATATGGTATACATATCTGCCATAGCAGAGGTGGCTTGAGTTTGGGATACTGGTGTATATCTTGTGTGCTTTCCTGCTATTCTTTGGCATGATTTAAATTGATATGTAAATCTAAAAGTAGGCATTGGAATAAATGTTATTTGAATTACATGGAATGTAATAAACTCTGAAGTGCGTTAAAGTGGACATTTAATCAAGTCTTGCTTCTGCATCAATACATTGTCTAAACTTGAACAAGCCCCCACAATTCTCTAGGTTTCAATATTTTTGTCTACAAAATAGAAGAGCCTAGATTGTCTCTAAGTTATGTTTCAGTAGCAAATATATATTTTAAATTCTATTGCAAAACACATCATGAAGCTATGGGGCATATACCGTAGAGAGGCGGTTCGAGTAGCCTTGCAGTGATTGGTGCGGGATCGAGTTGGAAAATTCGTTTAGCTGCATATCCAGACGATTTTCGGGATCCAGTTGGAAAATTCGTTTAGCGGCATATTGAGACGTTTTTCGGGATATACTCGGCGTATAAAACGACCCCTGATTTTCGGTTGACTTTTTTTCGTTTCAAAAGTCGTCTTATACGCCGGAAAATACGGTAATAAAGTATGAAGTAGAAACATCAGCAGCTCTCCTGGAGAGCTAACAGTTAGAGAACTCTGAACTTACCGGTAATTAAAGGCATGGGTAATGGGAAGACAAAAAGATCAGACTGAACATAAATATAAGGAAGGCATAAAAATAAAAGACTTCTTGTTGGTGTTTTGTTTTGTTTTTGTTGGGTTTTTTTTTACGGGGACATTTTCTTTTTTTTTTAAAGTTTTATTTATTTATTTTATTAATTTTTTGACAGAGAGAGAGATACAGAGACAGAGAGAGAACTGAACTGAGGGCACTCCCCAGCTCAGCATATGGGTCCACACAGGCCAGGGCCGGGATTCCATCCTTGGTCCCCGGTGCTGCAAAGTGAGCGCTTAACCCACTGAGCCATCCCGGCTTCCCCCTTGTTGGTGTTTTGAAAGTCTTTGGGATAATACCTTGGGCTGAACTTTCTACCACCGCAGCCCTGGTTGAACCTTAATCCTTATATGTCAGGAATTTTCTCTGATTTCACATTTCTGCTCCATATTCATTGATCATTCCAGAATAACCATATGTTATTATTAGCCTAAGTATTAAAAATTTAGTACTATCTTGACCTTGTAAAGCTCACCTATGTAAGTATAAAATGTTAGAAATGTAAAATGTGGGTATGATCTCTATCTTTCGATGCCAAATTAATAAACAAATGTAAATATTTTACCCAAATTATGAAATAAAATGAATGGACTATTAGTAGGCTATTAAAAGTGAATAGAATACTATTGGTAAGTATTAAGTTTATAGCTATTCATTTAAAAAATTAAACCTCAAAATTAACTCATTAGAGACTCCTATTGTCTGAAGAAAATCTTCAACTATAAGGTCAAACAATAAAAATAAATCTGGTTATGATCACAGATAAGAGAAAATAATATTTACTTAGCTTTTGTTCAAATTATCTCTTAGGCTTAACTACAGCAATTTATATACTATTGAATCTTTATAGATTTGTCTTAAGTGTGACAGAACAGACTTCTACAAAATTTTGAAAAATGTACAACTTCACTAAAACTTTTGTCTAATTTATCTTTAATTAAGTAGTGAAACATAAAATGGTCCTAGTATTAATTCTGTACTCTAGATAATGTTAACCTCTAAGATTGAAAGAGGTCCTCTGTGTTTGATGATTATCTTATAGATAAAGTAACAGATGACATAATACATGAATAGGCATTGGCTTCTTTAGAGAAAATAGTGTTTACTTCTCCTTAATGTCATTATAAGCCATAAATCACAATTGAGAGGAACAGAAAAAATATGCTTGTGTTTGACTTTATGTATACAAGGGAATGTTTTCCAACATATGTTTTTAGAATTGAAAATCCTTGTGTTGGTCACTCTATATTTAGAAAAATCTTTACTACTGTTTTTGGCACTAATGCTTTGACTCAAGCTGAGAAAAAACCTACTTGTTTCATTTTTATGGGACATGAAGAGAAAATAAATGTATTCAAGTACATGAAGCAGGGACTTCCTAGTTCAGAAAGCCTTAAGGATCAGAGAGAAGCTATTTGTCATCAGAGAAGCTAAACTGTGACTCCCAGTGAAGTAGACCACAAGGGTGTGTATAGATGAAGCAAAGAGAGAAAGGTGTAGATGTAACAAATGTCTGGGGATTACACAATAACTTCAAGCCTATGTTTAAGTAAGGAGAATATGAATGCAAACCTGGATAGACTTACATGAGAGCATGTAACTAATGTAAGCAAGTTTCAATTGCTTATGAACTAAGAGTTAAAAACACTAACAATAGGAATTAGGCCTTATTATCCTATGAATTAGTGATATAGGTTAAGTGAAAGCATAAAGATTTTATGGCTTCCTCTAATGTCCTTGATTGAATGAGAGAATAAGTGTTAACAAGATTTATAGAGTCTGTCAATAAGAAGGAAAAATATAGCTTGAGTACCTCTAATTCTCACCTTTACAACTCTGCAACTACTTAGCCCAAGGCATCAACATTCTTCATCATGACAGGGCAATAGCAACCTAATTGGAAGCTTTCTCTGTCACTGACTCCTCTAGTCCTTTCTGTAGATAGCAGCAGGGGTGGGATGTCTTGAATGGCAGAGTAAATGAGGACATCAATAAATCCACTTCATTAGGGTTAAAAACAAAAACAAAAACTGGCAAGATTGTGAAAATCAGAACTCTGGTCTGGTTTGACAGAAAGCTACAGTTGAGGAACTTTTGTGGAGGCAATTAAGTTAAGGAGATTAAAATGGAGAGGCTAACCAACATAATTACATGGGTTCTTATAAGTGGAGAACACTTTCCTGTTCTGGTCAGAGAGAGGTGTGATTATGAAAGAAAGGCATAGAGATATGTGATCCCATTGCTAAACTAGAAGATAGAAGGAAGGGATCATGAGCCAAGGAATGTGGGCCACTTCTAGAACATGAGAAAATGCAAAGAAATGAAATCTCCCCAGAAGTCTCCATAAAGGAATGCAGCCCTGCTGACACCGTGGCTTTAGCTCAGTGAGACCCATGTCACTCCTGAACTACAGAACTGTAAGATAACATAACTGCATTGTTTTAAGTTATTAAGCTTATGGCAATTTGTCATGTTAGCGATAGAAGTCTCAAGTTCTTGCAGATAATATCAACTTCACTGCCCCTCTGTCATTTGTACTTATTTAGCTGAACTACATCCTGGCTAATCCCAACTCTGTCTCTACAACCATGTAGCTAAAAATAACTGAAGGAAAACATAAAACCTGCCAGCTTAATTTATAATTTATAGTCTTGAATCTCAAATGAACCTTTAATGTTGCCCAGTGATAGTTCTCTTTTCATTCTCATTTCTGTTCTCCTAATGACAATCCCCACATTCTCTTCTTTCTTCAACCCATTCCTAGATGTTGATATCCCACATCCCTAGCTTATAATTACTTTTCTATGTTATTGAGAAAATAACAGCAAAAACAAAACAAAACAAAACAGAAAACATTTACAAGACTTCACAATCCCATCTATGCACTTAGTACTGTCTTTGTTTATATTCCCTTTATCTTATTTTTGTGGCTGAGATTTCATGTTTTTATTTAAAGCTAGTGTATTTACATGTTCATTAGATTTCATCACCTATCACCTACTTTAGAAAATTATTTTATCAAATTCCTCCTCTGGCTTCAAAATCTATCCAGAAACTAATTACTTCTCACCACTTCCATTTTTGCTACTTAGTCCAAGATGCTTATACCCTTGTCCCCCTAAAGTCTATTCTCCACTCAGAAGCCACAGTGACAACGTTAAACTCTGAGTCATCTTATGAACTGAATTATAAAATTTTTCATGTGTCTTAGATTGTTTTCATCATTTTACAAATAGGCTATTTCTTCCAACTATAATATCAGCCTTTCTTTATTTTACTTATCTTGCCAGGTACTACTCCATATCTATTCTTGTTGCAGAAATAATAATTGAAAAGGAAGTCAATTATTATGACCTTAAATTTATTTTCTTTAGTTCTCTATCAAGTTTCACTCCTACCAAGCTCTGAGCATGATCTTATCAAGGTTACTAATGATCCCTATGCTGCAAAATCTCATGGTCAATTCTTAGTCCCATATTACTTAAACTTTCAGCAGCATGTAAAAGGGTTAATATATAGTTTTTCAATTAATTTCTGGAGTTATATCATTACCTCTTTTTCCTCTAGCTCACTGACTGAATTTGCTGGTTCCTCTTGCTTCCCTGACCTCTCAATTTTGGACTGCTCCATAGCTTAATCCTCAGAATTCTTTTGTCTGTTAAAGTTTTTATTTACTTTCTCTGTGAATACCTATAAACCCATGACTTTAGATACCCATGTATGCTCATGACTCCCAAATCTATAGTTCTAGCCAGGACCTCTTCCCTGAACTCCAGAATCATATATATATATATATATATATATATATATATACACTGTATATATATTTGTCTTCTGGACAACTGTTCAATAGGCATGTCCAACTTGATATGTCAAAGATTGAGGAATGACACACTCCCCAAATCTGTTTATATTCCAGGCTTTCATGGCCATTGTGTCTAAAGCTGTAACCTCTTCTTCTATAACTGTGGTTTCTAGGCTGGTTGTCTTTGTGTCTTTAGCACTAATCTATTTATTATATGTAATTTTTTATTGATTTTGTTTATTGTTCACCTCCACTTCTAGAATGTAGCTCCATGAGAGTATTTATTTATTTCTTTATTTTCCATATGCATCTTTAGGACCTAGAAAAGAACCTGGTATCTTGCATTCTCAATACACATTTAATAAATAAATGAAAAGTAGATGCTGCTGCCTTTTTTCATTATAAATGACCCAAACTTATACAATCATTTGCTTATATATTTTTGTCAGTTTTCTGTAGAATGTGAGGTTCTTAAGTGCAGAAAATCTATTTTAACTAAAACAGCACCGCTGCCTTTACTTCAAAGAACTGGGGAAAGAGACTCCTTCAAATTCTCATACTGTCTTTACAAAAATGCAAGCATGCACAACCACTGGGATATAGCTTTTAGAGAATTTATATATACACCAAAGTCCATTTTTAATGTCCATACTTGTGTATAGATAAGAAATGTATGATTTCTACTTTGTCGAAGGTGATCTCTTATGGAGGTATTTCATGGGCTGCCTTTTGTTCTTGGGGTCATAATAATGGACCCAAGTTTCATCGCCTGTAATGATCTTCTTTAAAAAATCCTCACATTGTTTTTCAAACATTACAAAAAAATTAAAGGAACGTTTTCCCACTGTTCATTATTCAATAACAGCATGAAGTTTGAACCAGATGTCTGAACACTCTTCCATTTCTGTGTGCTCTGGGTAAAAAATGTAAGCATATCTGTATGCAAGGTCAAGAATAACGGAGGGGAAATACCATGTGACTACACAGAACCAGTTATATCCAGATATGTCATACATAAGAAAAAATATTACAGTGGAGCATATCAGAACCCTGCTATCAGAATGCTAAGTTTCTAATCAAATATAGTCATGAGCTGCATGATGACATTTTGGTCAATGACAGACCACGTATATGAAGGTGGTCTCACAGGATTATAATGGAGCTGAAAAATTTCTATAGCCTTACGACATTGTAGTCATCATAAAGTCTTAGCACTTTCTGAAAAAGTAACAAATCAAGGAGAGCTTCAGGTAGGTGCTTCAAAAGGTATTCTAGAAGAAGGTATTGTTATCATAGAAGATAACAACTTCATGTGTTTTATTGCCTCCAAGACCTTCCTGTGAGATAAGATGTGGAGGTAGAAGACAGCAGTAATATTGATGATTATAACCCTGTGTAGGCCTAGGCTACTGTGTGTTTTTGTATCATAGTTTTTAATAAAAAATATTTAAAAAGTAAAATAAAAGTAAATATTAAATAGCTTATAGAATAAGGATACTAAGAAATAAAATATTTTTGAATAGTTATAAAATGTATTTGTGTTTTAAGCTGTTACTACACGAGTCATTAAGTTGAAAAAAATTAAAAGCTTATAAAGCTAAAAAGTTACAGTAAGCTAAGGTTAAATTATTGTTGAAGAAAGAACAATATTTATTTATCTATTTATTTTTAAATATTTATTTTATTGTTTTTGACAGAGAGAGAGAGAGAGTGACAGACAGAGAGAGAAGGGGGAGTGCCCAGTGCAGTCTCCACAATTGTACATCATTAGTTTTTCAACATAGTTTTGTTCCACGCACATGGGCATGGAGCAGTACAGGGTGGGAACTGGGCGGGGGCCTCCTGCATGGGAGGCACACTCCTGTGAGCTGAGACCTAAACCTGAGGTCTCCTACATTGAAGCTTTCCCAGGCAGGAATGAAAGTTGGGGCCTCCCCACATAGCAAGCACACTCCAGTTCAGCATATGGGTCCGCATGGGCCAGGGCTGGGACTGAATCTACTGAACTCGGGTCTGTAAAGCAAGGGCTCAACTCGCTTAGCCATCTTGGCATCCCAAGAAAAACATTCAAAAAAATAACTTTAGTGTAGCCTAAGTGTACAGTATTTATAAAATCTACAGTAGTGTTTTGGCCTTCATATTCATTCATCACTCATTGACTCACCCAGAGCAACTTCCAGTCTTATAAGTTTGGTTCATGGTAGGTGTCCTATATGGGCATAATATTTTTTATCTTTTATACTATATTTTTACTGTACTTTTTAAATGTAGATATATGTTTAGTTATATTCATCACTATGTTATAATTACCTGTAGTAGGCTATATCATATAGCAGATATGTGTAATAGGCTATACCATCAAGGTTTGTATAAGTACAATCTATGCTTGCAAAACAACAAAATTATTTGAAGCATTTATCTGAACTTATCCCCATTGTTAAGCAATGCATGACAGCAATGACACAAAATATTACAATTACAGTGGTCCCCTTTTATCCTCTGGGGACATGTTCCAAGACCTCTAGTAGATGTCTGAAAACACAGATAGTACCCAACCCTACATATACTATGTTTTTTTCCTGTACATACATACCGGTACCTATGAGACAGTTTAGTTTATAAATTATTCACTGCTAAAGATTAACAATAAAAATAGAACAGTTATAACAAAATACTGTAACAAAAATGTAAATGTGGTCTTTCTTAAAATATCTTATACTGTACTCATCCTTTCTTTTGTGATGATTTGAGATGATACAATGCCTATACAATGAGATGAAGTGAGGTGAATGATGTAGGCATTGTGATGCTGTATTAGGCTACTACTGACCTTCTTGATCATATGGTTCTTAAGTTACTAACTGGTGGGTAGCATATACAGATTAGATATGCTGGGCAAAACAGTGATTCATATCCCAGGCAGGATAGAGGGGCATGATTTGAGATTTCATCATGTTACTCAGAGTGACGTGAAATTTAATAATACTTATGAATTTCTTATTTCTGGAATTTTTCACTTAATATTTTCAGATAGCAGTTGACCATGGGCAACTGAAACCACAGAAAGCAAAACTGGATAAAGGGGGGACTACTGCACATACTGTCACGCACTACAAAGCAAAAGTCTCAGACAATAGACAATAGGAGTTTCTGATCTAGTCTGTCAAGTCATGAACTGTACCCTAAACAAGGGATGTATTTAGGATAAATTAACATAGGGTATGGGGTAATCCGGGGGAGGGACTGGCAGGCTCAAATTCTGAAGCTGAAAGGGACATTGACATCTGAGAAAGTGAAAGAAGAGCAGCATGGCTAAAATCTAGAAGACAATAGGAAAGTGGCATATGATAAAATGATAGAAGTAGGAAGATTCATAGGCTACTTTAAGATAATTAAGAAATGTAGACCAAAAGTAATGCAAAGGCACACAATGGTTTTAAGTAGGGGAACAATTTGATCATATTTGCATTTTTATAAAACCATCATTTATTTATCCTTAAAAATGTTATTCCACCAAGTAGATAAAAAGAGAATTTAACTAAAAATATTTTATTCAAACAACCCAGTCACATTAAGAGAGATTAGAGTAGTGGCTAATATAATTATTATTCTTATTACTGAGTTCAAATTGAATCTGAATTTTTAACAATCTAGAATAACGTGAATAAATGTGCCTGTGTAATGTGGGTAATTACAAGTACATTCCAAGTATCATGAGAGAATTTCTAATTTAAGCACAATGCCACCTATGTACTGCATTTCTGAGTAAGAAGTTTTTGCATATTTTCTCATAATGAATTTCAGAACCTTGGTTGGGAACTTTTTCTCACAGTGTTTTTCAGTCATGTGATGCCATCAGTGAAAGTTCTAACTCATCAGGAAAATATGTGGTACTATTTGAAGGGGCAGAAGGGCAAGAACAGGCATGAATTCATCATGACATAATCATTAACTTTTCCTTCTTTAAAGAAGTCTTTGTATAATATTAAAGACATATCAATGATGTGAGATAAAGAAAGAGTAGTTCTTTCTATTTATACTTCTTTTTCTCTTTATTCAGAAAACAAAAACAAAAAGAAAAACAAACTATGGGTTGGGGGAACATAGTTCCACAGAAAAACATAATCTTATTCTAAAACATGTTATATGCGTTTAGTTTGTGAGCACTATCAAGAAATACTTAGTAGTGGAATACTGTCAATCTGATGAATGAATTTATTATGAGGTTTAAGGATATATTAACTTTCAGAAGAAAGAGGATGTTTAAAGGAATCATTAATTAGTGTATAATACAGAAAAGAAAAGATTGTAGGGCCAGTCCTCTCTATTTGTGAGCACCTACTGAAAGAAGCCTGAGTGCCAATGGTCTCTAGGTGGAGATAGTCAAGGTAAATGCACATAAGAATAACTTGGGAAAGTTCAATACATACTGATAGAGGGCCTCTTCTTGGCCAATAAATCAGTTGCTCTTGGTTTGGCCTTAAGCATAAGTAACTTTTAAATCTTTCCAGGTTTCAAAAATGAGGTCAGATTTGAGAATAACTAGTCCGGACAATGAGTCCTTCATTTTAGTTCAATTTTTCTTATTTTCATCACCTCTTCTTTCTAATTATTTTATTTCTTGTAGTCACATTGTTTTCTTCACAGACAAGCTTTACAAATTTGGGAGTGAGAAAACAAAGGAGAAAAACAATTTACAGGTTACCGAGTTCTCTTGTTTACAACTCTTGATTTCACCCTTACTTGCTCAGACCTGTAGTCACTAGCCTTGCCCAGGTCTTAGCCAGCTCACCCTGGATTACTGAAACTCCAAGGGCTGTCTGGGAAGTATCCAGCCATGTAATACAAAAAATAGAGGCATTAATGTCTGGAATTTTTCTGGAGAGCCCTCTTATAATATTCTCTGATCTCCTTATTTTTGTCATTAATCACTATTAAATATTGTCATTTAATTATGTTCAAGGAAATCTTTAATTCTTCCACTACACTGATCAAGAACTACCATTGGTTCTAATTGGTATATTGCAAGAGCTTCCCTGCTTTTAGAACCTGGCCTTATATATTTTACACTTCCACTATCACCCCAGCATTATATTCTTAGCTACAGCCATACTGTTCATTCTCATCATGGAGGATTTTCTATGGTGCTTTTGTTTCCCTTTTTCCTGGACAGGCCTATCATCGCCACTTGTCTTTATTTTCTAAAATCTCTCTCAAGTTCCATCTTTCATGAAGCTGCCATGACTGCAGCCCACACAAATTTCTACCTTTTATGAACTGCTATTTCTATATACTGGATCATGAAGATTAGGTTTCATTATTTTTGAACAGCTTTGTGAGTTTTACATTCTTCAATGGTTATTTTATATTTTTTGACAGCAGAACCCAGGTTAAATTTTTTTATTATGTCCTCTACAGCATCTCTGAACTTCAAAACTTACATTGAGTGTTCCATAAATACTTAATGTTCATAAATACGATCCATGCTCTCCTTGTAACTTATATCCCTTATTAATGTAACTTCTCAGAGTGGAGGCATACAATCTTCCTTAGGGATTCTTCCTGTGTTTGCAATAATTCTTTGTTTTTATGGCTGCTGTTACTACACTATATTATAGTTACCTATTTGCCCACTTCCTATACCCGCTAGATTGTGTGTCGAGTCACATTTATTGTCTGCAGCTTTGAGGAGTTGCTCTGCTCCTTAGTTTCTTAGGCTGGTTCATGCACTCCTTGCTTTGCATGCCTTCATCATCTTATACACCTATCACAGCACAGTTGTTGTTTTTTTTAAGATTTATTTTATTGTTTTGAGAGAAGATGAGAGAGAGAGAGAGAGAGAGAGAGAGAGAGAGAGTGAGAGAGAGAGAGAGAGAGAGAAAGGGAGAAAAGCCCAGAGCAGTCTCCATAGTTGTGCATCATTAGTTGTGACAGTTTCATTCCACAGAGGTGGATATGGGGCTTAGCAGGGAGGGAACTGAACTGGGGTCTCCCTCAAGAGAGGCAAGGACCTTCAGCCACAGTTCGGCATGTGAATTTGCACAGGCCAGGGCTGGGTTTGATCCCCAGACCTTGCAGTTGCAAGGCAAGCACTTAACCCATTGAGCTATCCTGGCATCCCATGAATACCAGTTTAACACCTGTCTAATCCAATACAGTGTGACCAGTGGTTCTCAACCAAGAGTGATTTTCACCCCTGTAGGACATTTGGCAAAGTCTGGAGATATTCTTGGTCATCAAAGTACATATCTAGTAGGTAGGGATGCTGCTAAACATAATTTAATGGACAGGACAGGGCTTTCTTCAACAACAAAGAATTTCCCAACTCAGAATATCAGTAGTGAAAAAGTTCAGAAGCCCTGTTGGAGCCTCAGGGTGTAAGCACTACATTCATGGATGAATTGCTATTGCTCAGCAGTATTTCTGGCCATAGTACATAAAAATACTTGTGTAATTGAATGATGAAACATAAGCATGTCAATTAATCCTTCTGACCAACAGTCTACCATGTCTATTTCATCTAGGCATCCTTCATGCATTCACTCATTGATTCAGAAACATTTACTGATAACCTCCTATGTGTGTATTAGGAATGGAACCAGGCAATAAGTGTTTCATACACACATAAACACACACATTTTTTACACTCAGGGTTCTCATATATGGTAATGAATACAGAGAAGTACACAGGCAAAGCTTGCAGGCATATACCCTGACAATGGACATGCTAAATTTTTTTTAAAAGAGAGCACAAAAGAAGGTCATATCGATCCAAATAGGAAGGTTAAGAAAGACTGAGTAGTCTAAGCCAGGATTTGTGGATGAATAAGAAATAACAGAAATGGTAGGTAGGGAAAGAACATACAAAAAGGGCCACAGGCTAAAGACAACACCCCACATTTCCAGAATTATCAGCAATTTGGAATGGTTCAAGAAGGTTCTAAAAAGTAATGGATCTAGAATAATAAACATTAGTTATATTAAGAACTTTAAATTTTACTCTAGTACCATCATAGGGTTTTACACAGAGTTATAAAATGATATAAATGGAAAGTATTGTCATTTTTTGCTATTACTATAAATGTCATTACTATTCCTTTGAGAAAGTAAAAGAGAGGAGAAGAAAATTGAGAAGAAAATTAAAATACTCAATAGGGTCTATTTAAAAACAAAAAGTTCAAATGCTGAGTGTCATTATACTATTGCCCTATTTCAATTCTACTTCTGTATTTTATGAAATTCTTTATATCTGTCTTTAAAAAAAATTGAAGCTGCCTCTGTGCTTCACTGGGCAAACAGTGCTTGACTGTGAAACTTTTCTGCAATCACAACCTCATGAAAGCATTCACAGTGGGAAAATGAAAGATATGACAATCTAATCTAATTTGATTATACTTTATCAATAGAGAGCAAAAAAAGGTTTTTTTTTAAAATAGAGGTTGGTGCTCCAGAATTCAGGTAATAGAATGAAAAGTCTAATGCAGACTTTATTTACAAAGGCTCTGTTGATCCTTTCTAGGTCACTCTGTGAAAGAATGTTAGACTTTCCCTTAACGTCTACAAGAGGAAGCTACAAGAGCCTTTATTTCTTTCTTTTTTCTGGGGGGAAGGACTTTAATTTTCTTTCAATTCTGGTCTTGTGAAAGTTGACCTAAAATATCCTTAGCAGTTTTCTTACCTCTCTAACTCATTCTCAGAGGAATGAAAATATAATTAAACATTACTTTTCACACACCAGTTCACAGTTTAGCAAATACTTTAATTTATATTATCTTAAAAACCGAGTTTTACTTAACCACCATGTTGTTTTCTTCAGTAAAGAAGTTCACATGGTGAACAAGAGAAAAACTATGATCGGTGCAATTCAAATAATTCAAGTATTCATCAACTAGTCAGACATTCTTACTCTTATCAAAGTATTCATTTATAAAAGTTATAGTTTATTTGATTTTTAGTTATGTCTACCCAAATCCATAGCAATATTTAATCATAAAGACAGCTGTTTCTTTTTTGCCTGACCTTTTGACCTTCACAATTGGCATCTTTTTAAAACTAAAGAGCTCAGAAGAAAATCTTTTTCTTATGTTTTCTTGAATAAGAAAATTTATCATCCATACATATTTGTTAAGACAATATACTAGTAGGTGAGATGTGTACATTATTTATTTTTAAATCAAGCAATAAATTATTTTAGTTTCATATAAAAATAGTTATAAAAGTAACAAAAAAAAGTGAATTCCTTGTGTGGTGGCATTTTCTTAGTGAAAGAAGCATATCTTCTGATTAATTATTTAGAAACTATAATAAATAAGCATATTGTTTTGGAAATAATATTCTAGGCTGGCTTTTTTTACATGGCAGTTTTCATTTAAGATTTATCATATTCTGTGACTTGATAGTTCATCTGTATTTATTGCTGAATAATAGTCCATTGTATGGATGTACCTTAATTTGTTCACTCACCTATTGAAAGGCATCTTGGTTGTTTTGCTTTGAGTAGTTACAAATAAAACTGCTATAAGCACTTGCGTAGAGATATCTGTGTGGACATAAATTTTCAGATCAGTTTGGTAAACACCAGGGAGCACAATTGCTGAATAGTTTCATAAGGTTCAGTCTAGTTTTATAAGAAACTGCCAACCGCCCCTAGAGGTGGCTGTGCCATTTTGCATTTCCACCGGCAATGAGCGAGTTTCTGTTGCTTTGCATCCTAACACTTGCACATGTGTTCTGCAAATATCTACCCCCAATCTGTGTTTTTTTTCTTAACAGTGTCTTTCACAGAAGCTTTTAACTTCAATAAAACTCCAACCTATTAATTTTTTCTTTTGTGAATCATGTTTTTGAGGATTTGATTTTTATAATTTAAGTTAGTTTACTGAAAACACGTTCTAAATTTTATTATTTTTGATTTTCCTTGGAGCCTAACCATCTATTCCAGAAACATTTTATTTATTCAAGAAAAGAGGTTTGATAGCACATTCTCCAAGTTTTCTTTCTACATATCTGACCTTTCTTGATCACTGTCCAGTGATGCTGGGGCTCAATTCTAGACATTTTTATCTTTGCATTTTACTTCTCACTTTTATCCATTATGATGACTTTCCAAAGCAAAGCCTTTGTATGCCTGCTACCAAGTTTATTTCTCTACTACAGATAAGTGTGTGTGTGTGTGTGTATGTGTATGTATGTATAGCTAAATAGACAGGACTGAAAATATATAAATATGCAGAACTGAAAATACAAATGTATACATATTCAGCTGTTTACTTCCATTACCACTCATTTGAGTTATAAACATTTAAAATATTCCATATTCAATACTATTTTTGATATCCACCCATACCCAATTTGCTACTCATGCTAGAAATCTTGGTATTATCCTCCAATAGTTGTCCTTCTCCTTAACTTTGACTTTAAATTCTCCACTCATCCTTTCATTTTAATCCATCTATTTTTTGCTTCCCAATCCAATTGCCACTTTCTCTCTTTGACCATAGTAACAGATTTCCTGGTTTGCTTGTTTTCATTTTCACACTCCTCACCATTTTTTTCAATCAAGTTTTTGCTTTATACCTATTAAAGACTTCTTATTATGGTTAGTATTAATTTAAATCCTTAACATGGTTTAAAAGACCTTAGCCCTAACTATTTACCTCTAGCTACTTTTTCCTATTTATTTATTATACCCTAGCCCTCATTAAATTTTCAGTTGGCCTCCAGTGAATTTTTTTTTTTTTTGTAGCTTTTACACATATAGTTCTGTTTATTTCTAAAGTTCATTTTTGTACACTTTTTCCTTAGCTAGATCTTAATCATTATTTAGCTAACAGCTTATTGCAATATTTTGGAAGAGAATTTCTATGACACATCAATATAAAATCTCTCTTTTAGATTTTTTCATATTACCCTGACATTTTTCTAGATATTGTCTTCTATATACTCCCAAATATTAATTTTCCTATTCAATTACACATGAAAATGCAGATAAAAAGCTGCACATTTAAAAAATGATTCATCTTAAATGTTAAAGATTGTGCTCTTGCCTTATTATCTACCTATCTATTTTAAGTATGAGTGAGAGCCTCTTAGTATTACAGAATTCTTTCCCTCCCTATATTGTTAAAACATAGTTGAAATTATGATCACTGAAAACAGTGACTACCTTTGTGTACAAAATATCAAGATATAATATTCAAACAGGAAACAGTGAACTTTGTCAGGGATGTTATATATTGTATAATACTTAGAAAGAAAATATTGGGAGTTGACAGAGTTATATTATCAAAAATAAAAGGGAGTCATTGCTTTTTTCAGATTTCAGATTGAATTAACAGGTTTTAGTAATAAAAAATACCATCTCTATCCTTTCAATGTGTAGCCTAATAAATGCTATCCTTCTGATTTCAACTTGGAGATAGTTGTTTTATCCCTACTTCTATATGAAAAGAAAGACTATGTTCAATGCAGCAACCAGAGAACCCACATGTTTTGTGTCATTTTCTACAGCCTCTATTTGTACTTCAAATTTAATTGGGTGATCTGTTGTCAAATTCAGTTACATATGATAAAGATACGTTGCCCTCATATTTTTTTCTTACTTTTTCCAACTTGTATAATAACTGACTAACTGGGTAAAAAGGTGTCATTTTTCTGACAGCTCAAGTAAGGACATGAAGTGATTTCCAGTGCACCTCTCTTTGGATTGTCATATACATTTGGTTGTAATATCCTGCTGCTTCTTCATATAGTCCCCCGCTCTCCCCATCCAGGCACCCTTTCTGTGTCAATTTTTGTACTGTCCTAGGTGTCATTTCTTCTAGGACCACTTCTGGAACTGTCACTTTACAAGATATTATTTCAATACTCTTCTCATCTTTTGCCTTTATAATATACCCTCATTTCTACTGTCAAAGGTGTTCTAGGCAGGTTATTTTGAATATATCACACCTACACATAGGCCTTCAAAGTTTATCTCTACGTACCATTTCCAGTATAGATTGCTAGAATCACCATTTTAATATATGTGTAAACTAGATACATATCTCTCTTAGAAATATACTGATGAATTTACAAATTTAAATAAATTATATAAAATGAATGAACATGCTAACAAAGTCTCAACTTAAAAGGATGGGGATTTTGTAGATTTTTCATTGTAAATAGATTCTTAAAGATGAAGAAAATATTGTTCCAGTATTAAAAAACTATTGCTTAATGAAATACAGTAGTCATTCACATCATTGACAAACAACTGAAGTTCTGGTATACATCTCTACTTTCACTTACATCATACTTGTTAATATAAATAAAAATAGCAACTTAATGTTCATGTTAGAACTGCATTCAGAAAGCTAACTGTTAAGCATTTAGCAGCATAATATAGTCTTGAGTTCAGTGGACTTGGACATTGAGATGCAAGGAGCAAATTCACCAGTTCCACATCTACTCAGTTCAGTCCACTTTGCTGTTATGGGATGACCGTTCAGCCACCACTGTTGGCTGACATATTAACCTTAATCACATAAGAGGTATTAACCATATTCTTTATCATTACTAGGAAAAATAACATAGAATCTATGTGTCATTGATATGAATAATGTATTATTCCAAAATCACTGTTCTAAAATTAAATTGTTTATGCCCTTTTGAGTGTCAAATGTAACTGTTCTTTACATGATGTATATATTTATATGAAATATATACTTATATATTTAAAGATGATTCACATAAAGTCATCTCATCCCCCAGTTCTATTGACCATTAATGAGTTATAAGGTTTCATTTATGTGATTATTGATTATCTTTTTTACTGAAGTATCTTGACTGTGTTCACTACTGACATATAAACTCCAATTAAATAGTGTTGCCTTCTCCTCAATCATCTGCAGGTTCTCTACCTGGTTATGGCTTATGAGAATTGGAAAAAATCTTAATAGAAAACCCAAAACTACAAAAGCACACACACACATGTATTTATAACTATAATAATTACTTAAAAACTCACAATTGTATAAAGCAAGGAGGTGTAATATAATCTTTGAAACATAGAAATCTATGATAAATATATTTCAGTTGACTATCATCTGGAGTGGGGCCAGTCATAGATGTCAGTGGGTGACTAAAAGAGTTTGGTGGCAGGGCCATGAGTGTCTAGCTGTATTTGGAAAACTGCAGATGTTCTCTGTACCAGTCATGGCAACAGTCGGCATTCATCTGGGAATCGGCCAAGTGTTGTGCAATCTGCATCTTGGTTCCTGCTCCAGCCTTGTTTTCCAGCTTTGTTGTTGATTGTATGTTTCCCTATGCCTTTCTCACTTTTCTGTTTAGGTTAATTAGAGTCAGAGTTCATTTTAGATCAATTGATAATAACATTATCATTTTTAAAAAACTGATATCCTGTACCAGATGAATTTTTTCTCTTATTTTGGCCACTATTATGATGTCTTTCAAGATTCCTATTAAATTTCATATCTGTGATATAAAAATTCATTTTTAAACTCAACTAATAGGGTTTTTATTTGGATGTAAAGATAAGTTGGGATTTTATATTTGTAAAATACCTTCACAATACTTGGTTATCCAAAGAAGAGAATAATATTTTTTTAAGCTGTACCCAAAATACATTGTGTACTCTAAAAGAGTGATTAGAATCTATGTTGAGCACTATTAGGCATAATGGAGTTATTTATGCAATAAAGAGTACCCATTAGCTTGCTTTGTTTTTTTCTTTGTAATATCTCTTGACCATTTTAATTTCTCCTTTCTAAATATGAATGGCATTGAAAACTACGCATTTGTTATAAACAAATATTTTCTGAGACAAAAGATATTTGAATTCTCTTATACACACAGTTTAATGAGCATATATACAATTTCAACAACTATATTAGAGTTAATACTCTCCTTTAACTGACTGCATTCAAATTCAAGTAATTAATCCTCTTAACCAGTAAGTTGGGCATTTTATTCTAATTACTCATCTAGTTTAAATAACTGCAAATCTTTCATTAAATAATTGTTCATCATAGGAATCTGAACAGCTGAAATAGCAGAATTTGCCAGTCTTAGATGCGCATATTACTTTCCTGTGTCAATAAATTAGAGAGAACATTTAAGCTTTTAACAGAGAGAGAGAGAGAGCTTGATGACCACATGAGATGTTGAATTTCTTTTCAGATCAGCAGTTTACAAATTGGGGGGGGGGGGAATAAGATTGCAAGGATCTGATTGTGTTCTTTAATGTTAAACATATCTCCCAAGAACAATGAAAGTACTATATTTGCCAAGAAATCATAATTAAAGCCTGGGATTTGCCTTTAAATAGAGTTAATTAAATTAGCTAACAATTAAACAAATATTTGATATGTATTATTCCCAGCTGGGAGGAGCAAATAAAAATATGGATGAAAGAGAAAGCCTAAACTGTGCAGTATAAAAGAGGAAACACAATCTCAGAGGAGAAGAAATAATATAAGTGCTTCAGTTTTTCCAGGATTGGCGGTAAATAGGATCTATAGATAAGTTTAGATTATTGATTTCATTTAGTCTGGACTTTGGTGACATTTGATAATAATTTACCCTGTAATATTTTATAATGCTTATTATGGTCCATGTGTTATTCTATGTGCTATATGTATATATTGTCATTTAAGGCTCCCTAAAATTTATGAGGATCGTTCTATTAGAAATCTTGTTTGGAGGTTCTAGCAGGAGTGCATAGCTAGCTACTCATTTACACTAGTTAAAAACACCATCCTTTATTGGGAAGGCTGTCCTCTTCCACTGAGCTCACAGGTTCAAGAATGTGCTTGGAGCAGTGCAGGATGAAGGGGACATCTGCCCAACCAACCAGATTAGCTTAACCAATGCTGGTGATCAGTGGGATGACAGATGTCTCAGGCAAAGTTTTCTCATGTTCAAGGTTGGTCCCATTAGAATCATCAATATACAAATGAAGAAATTAAGGTGACAAGATATTAAGAAGCTTGACCAAGGACACAAAGCTTGAAAGAGCTACTGGTAGTCATGCAGACTGAATCCAGCAGTTGTGCTTTTCATTCCACATTTCATTCTTACATCAAGTTCTTTGCCTACATCTCTGCTAAAGGGGTGTGCCTTATAGGTCATGTTTCTTAATCATAAAACTTTCCTTTCTTTTATGCTATCTGACAGCAAATATGTTGTGTAAATACTCAAATATTTTGTGCAAATAATCAAGCTGAGCTAGTAAGTTTAAATTAAGAAATGCATAGAGAAGAAGCCAGTGAGTTGTGGAGATTTAAGTTCAATTATCGTGATATAGAGAAGAATCTGAAGGGACCGTGATGACTATGGCCAGAAAATAAAAATGGACTCCACAATCTGACTGACAGAGAAAGAGTTTAGAGAAGACAGTATACCTACAGAGAGCCAGAAACAACATGAAAGAGGCTTAAAGAAAATAGCTTATCCCATTCCAGGTAACATGTACCCTTATACTATAAGTTGAGGGTGTGTCTGTTTCTGTTTGAATCTTATTACGGATTGTATCAAAGGGCAGTCATTAAGAGTTTTTAAATAGAAGGATGAAATGGCCAGGCAGATGATAGAGTATAAATTAGGCAGCAGAGACTGAAAGGTGAGTGACTAAGAACAAGCTTTTCATTATAGGTTATTGCTATAATTGAGGTAAAAGAGTGATGTCATTAAGGATAGATCAAAAAAATCATTATAAAGAAAAATGTGTCTTTTTTATATGCTAATTTATGTATTCGTTTATTTGCACATTTGTTCCTGTATTATTATTTGTTCCTGTATTATTATTATTATTAATATTGACATACATTTATTACTATACAGGTTTCTGGGAAAACCAAGATAACAACTCAGTCTTTTCCCTCAATAAGTTCATTGTCTAGTGAAGATTGCAGACCATTATAAAACAGAACAGATTATCCATAGAAAGTATAACATGCCCAAACTAAGATATTGGGAAACCTTCTTAAAGAAATTACACTGAATTAAAGGTTAAGGTATGGGGAAGGAACTGTCTATGATTTTCAAATTAGTGATGATGAGGATGGTATTAATATAAGAAGTATAGAGATAGTAAGAGACTGATTCATTAAAAACTACTTTCTAGGAATCTATGTGAAAATTAGGTGAAGTAAATCTGGATCAGTAATAAGTTCTTCATTTGTATTCTCTTGCCCTTAGGACACCAGAGAGAAATATGTGCATACAGTTGGAGGCCTAGTTAATAAACATTGTTATTATTATGCTGAGATCCAAAGCACCTTTGGAAGTCCTATATTAGCTAGACAAAACCAAATGAGGGACTCCCTGGCCTTGCTGAAGGTGGGCCTCAGTCTAAGTTGGTAAATTACCATTTTGGCCTTATATCCATTAATCCTGTCCTGTGATGAGAAAATCAATTTATTTGACAGAAAACAAGCAAATGAGCATGAGGAATAGAACAAGAGGCCAGATAAATTTTTTGTAATACCAAGAGCCTCTCATGCCAGGCCTTCTTAGTCCAGATTACCCTCAAGTTAGGACCACAGCTCTGCTGTCTCATCTGACTATTTATGTGGGAAAGAGAGCCCAAAGGGAGTGAAAATGGAGAACAAAGAGAAGTACACTGTGATGTTTTTAGTTCCTTGAGGCTAGATTTGCCTGAAATAAATTAGGATGAAAGAGATTGATAGAGACTGAACTTTATTTCAGCAGAAAGCAACATCGCTCATCTTTGACCTTTCTTATCTCTCAAAAGTGCCTTACCAAGGAAGCAGGGATGGCTCAGTGGGTTAAGCACTCACTTTGCAGCCCTGGTGTCAAGGATTGAGTCCCAGTCCTAGCCCTGAGCTGTGTAGACCCATATGCTAAACTGGGGTGTGCCCCCCAGTTTGGTTCTCACTGGGGCAAGCTTCCCATGTGGGAGGACACCAGTTGGGCCTGCAGCTTGCAGGGGCATGGCTCCCTTGCAGGAGGTCCCCAGCCCAGTTCCTGCCCTGTGTGGCCCCCGCCCACCTGTGTGGAATGAAACCATGTTGAAGACTGATGATATACAACTATGGAGACTGTTTTGGGTCCTCCCCTTCTCTCTGTCTCTCTCTGTCTCTGTCTCTCTCTGTGAAAAACAATAAATGTTAAAAAGAAGTGCTTTACTGTTTTAGCATCAAAGAAGTATGTGCATCTCAAAAACAATAATTTTTAAATGAGTTTGAGAAATGTTATATAATGCTTCAAGATCCCTGTGCACATTTACACAGAAAAACACTAACAAGTTCCATAGTAAAGAAACTCATTCACTTATTTTTCAAAAGTGATTTGACAATGAATTTTGTATATGTAACCCATTAACATATTGCAGAAAACACTTTGGGAAATGCCACTGTAAATTAAAACACTATAGATGTTAGTGAAGACGTTTCCCATAAGTAGCATGTATTGCTTATATTTTCTAAAGATGATATGTCTTTTCCTAAATATATATTTCATGCTCAGTAAATTTGAAGTGAATAAATATGATTTTCTTTGTGATGGACATATCTTATAGGACCATGATAGTTATCTAGACTAGGTAATCATGTGGCATTCCCAAAATTATACTGCATAAGTAGCCATTCCTAATAGCTAAAAATAAACTCAGTTCTCAGAATTTGAAAGAAGTCCCCACTGTTCTCAGGGCTAAGATGACCTGAAAAGCCATGACATTGGAGACTGACTGCTTTTCTCATATCTTTAGTGATAGTTTGGGTCACTTACTATTTTTAAATGTAGGTTAAATTATTTTAAAATTAGGAGTTATCCTTCATTACTTCCTTTCCTAATCTCCCCCATTTCAATCAATCATGAAATACTGCCTTTTCTATCTAAATATATTTGAAATCCATCAACTAATTTTCACCTTGCTGACACTACACTAATCCCAGACATAATCATCTCGCTCAGACTCCAACAATAACCTTTATATTGGTAATCACTTCTATCACAATCTCTTTTCCACAAAATTGCCAGAATCTTATTTAAAAAATATAGATGAAATAATGTTACTTCCTTGCTTTAAGTGTTTAAAGTAGCTTCCCTTTGTTTTCAGAGTAAAATCCAAATTACCTTTCCCTAAAGTTTATCTATGGTTTGCTCCTAATTTCCTAAGCTCTAATGAAGCAGACTCTCTGGAGATGGAGCCTAGGACTTTATTTTGAATATGATTATCATGGTCTGTCATGATTGAGAATTATCCCCTACCTAAATGTTGGTGTTCATCCAGTTCTTTTGCATATTACTTTCTTAGCAAAGGATTTTAGTGGCTTAAAAGTTTTGTTACCTGCTAGAAGAGATAGCAGTTTAGCCAATGGAATACATCACGGGACCCCTTAGAGACTCTGGTCTCCTTTGTGTTTTTTGTTTGTTAATTTGTTTTGTTTTTTTGTTTTCTTACTTTAGATTCTGAGCTTCTTCTGAGTCTCTTCTGGGTCTTACTGGTGTTTTTGCTGTTACTGCTTTGTTTATGCTATTATAACTATTTTTGCCTCATAGTCCATGTTGTCAAGAGTACCTCCCAAAGCATTTTTAACAGTTCTGATATCACTTATTTCCAGAACTTGGAGGTGAATTTTGACCTTGGCAGAAAGAAAATCTTGTCCCAGTGCACATCCCCAAATTTGGGAATTAAGCATCACCTTTTAACTACATGTCATGATATAATCATGCATAAGCATTGGGTTTTTTTGATGGTGGTAAAGGCCTTAGCTTTGAAGCATTCTCATCTATAATCCCCCAAACACACACACATATATGCACTTACCACTATGTATGCATATATTTGTTTGAGCATACTCTGTAACTCAAAAAAGATTTAGTGATAATCTTACCCTGAGGTATTAGATAGTTGTTAGATGCTATTTTGAGTAATAAGTGCAGAATCTAGTTTTTGGACATGGTTGATAGTGGTGAAGCACACACTTTGGAGGTTATACAGAGAATGACAATGAAAGTGTAGTGGGAATATAAATTAATCTAGGTTTGATGTTAGTCTAGATTTCCAAAATACAATAGATTTTTCCCAAACCAAAATGATATTCAAACGAGTAAAGTGGAAATCAAAAATATTAATAAATAAAACAAGGCATCATTGGTTATTGGTGATGGATTTTAGTAAGAGAACAGGCTAAGCAAAATTGTAGAGCTGGCTAATGGCCAGCTCTTTTTATTTCATTGATAGTATATGCCAGGGTGTAATTGACAAAGGGACACAGTGGTTAATCCCAGACTGTTAAAAGGTAGTAAAAATAATTTAACAATAAATTTCACAAGATGTAGATATTTAGAATGATTGAAACATAAATATTTTAATTTCAGGATCACATTTATTTAAAATAGACTTTGAAGAAAATAAAAATGTCAGAAATTTAAGGCAGTATGATGTTCATTATTTAGCAGATTACATGAATTTAAAATAGATTTTGAAGAAAATAAAAATGTGAGAAATTTAAGGTATTATGATGTTTGTTATTTAGCAGATTGCATGAATTTTCTATCTATATCTTTGACTAAGATAATCATGTCTGATACCTATAGCTTTATTTTGTGAGTATTAACATAACTAAATTTGAATGTTTGATTTATATCCTCTAAAATCTATATGGGGACTATCTTTTTAAAGGTCATCCTTTGAAATTTTAAGGATCAAAAATTTTCAATATTGCTTTAGTGATTTCTCCACATTTGTCATCTAAATTTTACCTGTGCATCCATTCAGAATTTCTCTGCATGTATATTTGTCATTTACACATACATGTTCATGATTCTAACTTGATTAATGATCTTCTCTTTCTTACTCCTATGGTTTAATAGACAAAATAGGACATTGACAAAACTCTTGAGGTTGAAATGAAACATGGAACATTTTTAGTCATAGACCATTCTGATATTCTGAATGTCTGGTATTTTTTATATTTAATTCTTCAAGCTGTAATAATGATGGTAAAAATAGTGATAATTACTGCAGTTGTTTTTGTTCAATCTCTGACATTAAATCTATTTATGCTCAACCTCTTAGAGTGAATGTGGTCTAAACATTTATTTGTCAAATAAGCAAGGTCATTATTTGACAAATCCAATAATGTGTAGTTAGGCTATCTATTTTTATCACTGCTAAATTTAATTTTAGTTCTTGACAAAATTTTTGATAGTTTTTGATAATAATCCTGATATAGTAATCCAAGTACTTTATATTTAAATAGAGTTTTTAATGGTTTATTACTTATCCTCCAGAGAAACCTTGTGAGGTCAGTATAATTATCTATCATTTTATGGTAAGCTTATTAGAAATTTTCTCCATCTACCTACCAAAGTAGCACTATTTTAATTTTAAATTTGATAGTAATAGTAGAGGCTGTGTTCAATATTATATCCTCAGGCATACTCCCTTACTTGACACTTCTAAATTTAATTTTCATAATAATGCAAATGGAAAACAATAAAGACAGAGAAATATATGACATTCAAAATTAAGTTATCAGTCTACAAAGGAACCAGGAAAGACAAGCTGTGAAAATATGGTCAACGTGAATACTTTTGGTTAAAATTTATTCACATGTAGTTAAGTCATTTTATTCATTTTATGTTGCCTAAAAATATATAAAATCCAATTATTTTTTTAAATCTGTATTATACAAAGCTGTATGAAGTAATTATTAGTATTGTGAAAGACACACTGAAAACCTTTTCATTGCATGATACACTTTCAAATTTACCATTTTCCTTACCATTCTTACATACTTGTATAACTTGGGCAGGAACTAGTTGGTTTGACCTGCCATTCTTGTTTTTCAAGAGTCAATACTCTGAAAAAAAACATGTATGAGGTATAGGTGATAAATATATTTTTCAGTATTTATCACACATGCATATTCATCCTAGATTTCAAACCTACATCCAGTTTACTTTACCTAAAATCTAATATTGTATAATATATGATCTGTATGTATATGAGCATATATGTAATACAACCTGTCCAATGTCCTTACTGTTGCTAAAATAACTCAAGTGAATAAATCTGTATCTATCTAGTTTTGCTTATATAATTTTTCCTCCATTCCAAAACATTTGGGAAACCCATGTATTTTCTGAAATTAATTACCAATGTTCTCAGGAGAGAACCACATAAAAAATTCTTTCTTTACAAATAATACATTTATTTTTCTAATTTCCTAAGATTTATAATTTTTTTCAGTTAAGTAATTAATGATCTTTATTTTAATTTGGAGTCACATCTTACTAGATATTGTTATTTGTATTCTACAATAATTTTTCAATTTCTGAAGAAAACAGTTTTGGACCAAATTATCTGGGTGTTATTTTTCATTGTTGCTGTGGGTGAATAGATAGATAATTACGTGAGAGTACTCTATTTGAATTATAAACTGCAGAAAGGGGTGTGCTTAGATTTTGCCTCTCTCATACTATTTTGATATTCAGTGAGGTGATGTATGTGGAAATGTCCTGAACAAAGGATGAAACATGTATTTGAAATAAAATGGACATATTATTTTAATAGCTTTGAATTCAGGATCAGTGCCTCTCTACATTCAAATTAATCAAGGTAATTTTTGCTAAGTATGTGATGTAATAGGAAAATGGACATGGTTAATAAAATTATAGCATAGAAGTTATTTAAAAATGTCAAAAAACTAATGAAATTAGACAATTATTAACAAATAGAAGGCTTGTTTCAAAAATGTGAGGAGAGTAACTCCATATTTTAAATAAAATTGAATATATTTAAACTGGTGAACATACAATATGAGTTAGAAAATATTATTTTATAACTAATTTTGAAAATAAGGGAAAAATCTACTTAAATATGTGGCCTGACGTAAAATGAAGTGCTGTAACATGATCAAAGTGGCAATTATAATTAAGTAGGTAGGACAGCATAGAGTCTTTTTTTTCTTTTTCATTGCTTAATCACTGCTATGTCGTATAACACAATCGTCCCCAACCTTTTTGGCACCAGAGACAGGTTTCAAAGAAGACAATTTTTCCACAGACAGGGGTGGAGTGGGTGTTTTAAGAATGATTTAAGCACTAGATGCAGCTTAATTGTCACTTGCCACTCACTTATAGGGTTTTGAAATGAGTCTCTAAGCAACTGAGTTACTATGGTCTCTGTGTAGTCAAACCTCTCTGCTAATGTGAATTTGTATTTGCACCCACTCCCCAGCACTAGCATCACTACCTCAGCTCTACCTCAGGCATTAGATGCTCATAAGGAGTGTGCAACCCAGACCTCTTGCATTCGCAGTTCACAATAGTGTTCACACTCCTGTAAAGTCTAATGTAGCTACTGATCTGGAAGGAGTACAGCTCAGACAGTAATATGTGAGTGATAGAGAGTGACTATAAATAGAGATGAAGCTTCCTTATTCATCCACTCCTCATCTTCTACTGTATAAACCACTCCTAACAGTAATGGTCTGTAGCCTATGGGTTGGGGATCCCTGATACAATACACTGGGATTATTGAGCAGCTACATACAAGGCAAGTATTGTCTCTTCCAAACTTTGTGATTAAAAGTAATATAGAAAAGGAGGAAGTTTTTGCCTTTATATAAATGCATATTTATAGCCATCACAAAATCTCATGAATATATTTCAAGTAATATGAAAAAGCCCACTCTCAAAAAAGTGACACAACTATGGTGGCATCATCCAGTTAACTAATCAATAATTGTTGCAATTAATAGAAGTGAAATAAATAAGACTGACAGAATCAAGAAACATATGACCACATTTATAAGTAGAATATAAAACTTAGTGTAACAAAGAAACAAAAACTTATGGACACAGTCAGTTTAGTGGTTATCTGAGGGTAAAGGGGAAGGTGAGTGGGAGAGCAAGGGGAGGAGTAGGGAAGGGGCATAAATTATACGGTGATGGAAAGAGAGCTAATGCAATGTATAGACAATATAATATAGAATTGTACCCCTGGAACCTATGTAATTGTTACCAACCAATGTCATGCCAACAAATTTAACAATAGAAAAAATATTAACTGTTGGTTATTTTAGGTCATTCTTACTATCAACCTTGCTTAACCCATAGTTTTATGTTGAATGGCTGTGTAAAATAAAATGTAATACATGATGTTTTTGTTCAGTATGAAATTTAGATTTTAAACACATCTAGATTCAGAAGAACCAAGTCAAGATTGATGCGAACAATGGCACAGGGTGTTCTTAATTTGATGCTTATTTTCTGTTGCAGACCTCAAAGCGAAGATACATAAGTAAAACATAAACACATTCAAAACACAGACCAGGCTCAAAAGTAAGATAGATACCTCTGTCAATCAACAATAGAACCAGAAATGCAAAAGAGTTAGTGAGGCTGAATCCACAGGGCTGAAGAGTCTATGTCTAAAAGCCCACAAAAGTATCCGTGTTTTGGCCCCTTTGAAATAATGGGTAATACAAATTTTAAGAAGACGTGAGGATTGATTGGTGATGCTCTTAGCCAGGCAACCACTCACAGTTTAGGTATGGGGTGGCTAGAGGATTTAACTTATAATATAAGGCCACAAAAACATACTAGTCACCTTTGCCTTGGGAACCTTCTGGCTAGAGAAAAGGGGTTGGAATGAGGCATGGAAGAGGATACAACCTTGAGACCATAAATTAAGCTAAGTGTAACCTTGAAGACAATATCTGCACTATCTCTAACATTACTATGTAGCAAAAACCCATAAAACATAATCATTAGGTTTGGTTGTGAACTAAAGGGCCTCAGGGATAATTAGAGACAATTAGAAAATTAGTCAGGAGATGCTGGATGGCTCAGTGGGTTGAGCACTCATCTTGCAGCCCTGGGGTCTGAGGATCAAATCCCGGCCCCAGCCCATGGGAACCCATATGCTGAATTGGAATGTGGCCCCCAGTTCGGCTCTTGCTGGGGCAAGCCTCCCATGTGGGAGACCCCGGTTTCAGCCTCCAACTCACAGGGGCATACTTCCCATGCAGGAGACCCTGGGTCCAGTTCCTGCCCGCCCATCTGTGTGGAATGAAACTATGTTGAAAACTGATGATGTACAACTATGGAGACTGCTCTGGGCCCTCCACCTTCTCTGTGTCAAAAACAGTAAAAATAAATCTTTAAAAAAAGAAGAAAAAACAAAACTATTCACCATACAGTTATAAAGAATGGCAGTGAGAAAGAAAATATAATTTAGCTATTTTGAGTAAAAAATAGAATTAAAATTTTATGTTAATCAAAATATAAATAACTACAGATAAAAACATGAGGATTGAAGGGCTAGCTGATAAGTAATTAAAGCATGCTGACCTTGCAGTGTTCAGAAGTAAAAGAATAATTAATTTTAAAACTTGATAAAAAATAATTAAGAATGTATATTAAATATAAAAGTAACCACTGAAAGAATGGCTTCCAAAAATTATAAGAAAAAACAAAAAATATAGAAAACTTTTATCAGTTCAATAGCAGAAAATAAAGCAAAAAGTAATCAAAGAAAGAGGATGCTAAATGTCAAACAAATCATAAAATAAGATGAGAATTAAGAATTATATATCTAATAATCACATGAATATAACTGTATTTCACTTTACCTATCACTTATCTATAAAATTAGACAAGTGAATTTGAAAAAAGTAAATAAAGTCCTGTAATATGTGTCTTACAAAACGTTAATGTAAAACAAAATAATATAGAAAATACAAAATTAAAGGGATGAAAAATATGTACAATTTATTTAATAACCAAAAGAAAATTGGTAATTAAATAGAAACAGATGCAACACATAGAGTAATTTCATATAGTAAAAATAAGAATAAGGATGCGATGAAAATTATGATGAAGGTAAGGAGAAAGAAAGAGAAGAAGAAGTGGTGAGTGCTATTGGGTGCTTATCATGTGCCAGGCTTTATAGCTTTATAAATGCTTTATGCTTGTGTGCCTTAGCTGATTTAGTTCTCCTGACAATCATAAGGACTTTAAAAGCCATGTTATAAATTGCTCTACTATGCTGCTTCAGCTGACATCATTAAGCAGTCTAGCTTTTAGATCTTTAGCATCTAAAATGTGAAGTGAAAACCTGATAGCCTGGTAGAAAATTAGTCTATGAATATTAACAGAACATGTACACACCAGAGGAAAATCAGGAAGCTGATAAACCTTTATAAAGGACTCATTTGTCTCGTAATTGAAACAACTGCTTCATGTTCATCAATTTGGCAAAAAAGAAAAAAGAAAACAAACAAAAAAACAACAAATACAAAGTCTGAAAATACAACGGTTGGCAAGGATGGAAAGAAACACATTTTTACACAATGTTCGTAGAAAAGTAAATTGGTATAGCCACTCTGGAAAAGGTACAAAGTAAATTTGCCTTATACCCTATCAAGAATTCTATTTTCAGGGATACACTCTAGAGAAATGTTTCCACACACTTATAGGTAAATATACATAAGATTGTTCACAAAATCAACTTTTTTATTTGAAAATTATTGGAATTAATTTGATGTGGATTAATCTCAAATGCATAATACTGATATGGGAAAAGAATTAAGTAAAGGTAGATAAAGTTGAATGCCACTTGCAGAAACTTGAGAATACACAAATTAATGCAATACATTTTTTCAGAATCCCTGTATATTTAAAGTACCAAATAACCAATGGCAATAATGAAAGAAAAATTCAAGTTAGTGTTTACTTCTGGGGAAAGAAGAAAGAGAACAAAAGAGAGTTATATGAAAGAGTTTTCAATTTTATCTATAATGCTTTATTTTCAAACATATGAAGCAGATACATAAAATGTTTTAATTTTTTACAGCTGAACAATGGCTACATAGATATTTGTTATATCATTCTTCATATTATATTGTACATGAAATATTTTATAATCATTTATCATAATATAATCTAACAATGTGATATTAAATATAATAGATTTATAATATAATTAATACTTTCATAATATTTACTTTATATGTCTTCAAGTACTTTTCTCCTTCCCAATTATAGCATGTTACTTAGCATATAGATGGAGTTTAATATGTTTGCTGAGTAAAGGGAAGGCTAAAATATTAAAATTTTCTGTATACAGACTGTATAAATTACAACCAGGAGGACTGCAGTAGGTTAAACACACACACACACACACACACACACACACACAAATACAGAAACTTAGGATGTATTGATAAGACATAAAGTATAAAAATATTTAACTTTTTTAGTGCCTATTTAGAAATAATGTATTCCAATGTCCTTAAAAAAAGACTTTCAAATATTTCAAAACAAGTGCAATTGATTATTTTCTATTGAATTTAGAATAATAACTATAAATATAATTAATATTTTTAAAAATATTGGAGAAAAATCTGAGCACAGATGTTTTTTCAAAAGTTATATCAATAATCTGTGGATCTTTTACAGCAGCTGTAAACAAATGAGAAGCTAGTTAATGCTACCTAATAAGCTAGCTCATTAGGAATTAACAGAGCCTGAAGAGCTACTATTTATAAATACGAATCCAATAGAAAACTTTTGAGAAAACAATTCAAAGAAAATGATAAATAATATTAATTATGCAATATAAATAATTTTAAAAATTCAAAATATTACTGAAATTAGGATATTTTTCTTATATGACAGTATGTGGGTAAACATTTGAATATGCTATTTTAATTATTACTGTGATTTGTATATACTGTTTTTTTTTCTCCCCTCTTTTTTTAACCTGCAAATGAATCTATTTTATTTCACCATATTTAATTTTATCATTATGGTCCTATGACTTAGAGATGACCTGAAGCTGAACTGGCATTTTTACTCTGAGCAAAAGGCACAGATATTATAAAGGGGAAGGTTGTTTTTAGTAAACAAAAAACTTATGTGAGGAAGAGTCAGAGAGAGATACTGCTCTCAATTAACCACTGATAGATGATAGAGAGTGGATTTAGGTGGCTTACTTCACTTACCAGGATCCAAAAGAGCTATAATATGAAGATTGAGAAAGATTGAGAAAGGTTAAATGTAATTTTTGTCATTTGGAAGAAAACACAATTAGACCATGACTAATTTTAAAATGGATTGAAACTAACTCACAATACTAAATTACTTTATTTTTTCTGTTTATAAGATGTCCCATGTATAAGATGACCACTATTTTTCTAACCTCACTAAGAAATCAATACACAGGTTACTTCTGTGTATAAGATGTGGGCCACTTTTTGGTTTAACAATTTTAGACAAAAGTATTGTCTTATGGAAAAATATGGTATATAAATGAAAAGTTGCTGACAAGATGGCAAACTTGCAAGTCCGTTAGATTTTCCCTCAGATCAGACCTGGAGCTGCCCCAGAACTGAGGGAATGTACTTGGTCTAAGAAACAAGACCTCAGGAAACCTTTTGCAGAAGGTGTCTGGCCTGTTGTGCCATTGAAAGGGAGCTCAGGATAGGGATGTCTGAGGTGTCATAGTTCACAAATAGTTTGGGGAAAGCTTTTTAAGCATGTTCTTTCCTCTGCACAATGTAATACTGGAAAGGTTATAGCCTTTCAATAAATAACATTAGACCAAATAAACAAGTACAGAAATGCATACATACATAAAAATTAAAACTTAAGAGGTGGTGATCAAACACCACAAGGACTGAAGGGTTATTAATATTTAAAATAAGCAAAATACATTTTTTCAAAGACAATAGGTTATATTGATAATACAGAGTAAATAAAAGTAATTATAAACAATTAGAACTAAGTAAAGGGCCGTCTAATTTCCAAAGAGAACTGAATTACAGCAGAACACGTAGGCTGGGCCACTTTTATTTTTGAAAGAGAGCATTTTCACCACCAAGTTTCTTAGGCAAATTTCAAGGCATTGCAAGATAAAACATGGGAGAGCTGATTTTGGCATCCTTTTTCTATTTAAGATATACCATTACTACTTGTTCTTCATTAAAACCTACAAATGTCTGACCCCTTCCTCTTTTGTTTATTAGGTAAGGGTGTAGCCCCATGGATCTTTTAGGATGAATTACAGCAAATTATCTCAAAATTGTAGAATTAGTTAATTTGTTGAAAGAGGAATTTAGTACTAATTAAACTGATAAATTATGTCAAAATCATGATTAAGTTTATTGAAACTAAATTGTTTTTTCTCTGGCAATAATTAGCCAACAGTTTAAATTGTTTTTATATGGAGTCTTGGTTTTTTATAGTAAAAACTACCAGCATACAGGAGGATATTTGCTTTGTCTATTTGATATAAGGTATTAATCTAAAATAGCTTTGTTAAATTATTCAAATATTGTAAGAACAAGGGTAGGGCTAATTCATGAATTGTGGCATTTAATAATGGAATTTTATCTGTCAGAAACTTGTCCTGTGTCTGAGTCTTAGAGTAATATTATGGTATAGGCTTTGTTAATGCACTAATAGCATAGAATCTATACGATCTATATCAAGACTCTACAAGCTGAAACAGCCAGAATCTATTTGTGGAATCAAGGCAAGGTCAATGAGCACAGTGAAAAGCTTATTCTATTATTATCTATTTTCTTGAAAAGAGAGAGGTTAAACACAGTAGTGGTATAGTTGTGTCTAAAATCTGCTTGCTTCTTATGAAAGGTAAGTTGGATGACTCAATTTGTTGAGAAAGAAGCCTAATATAATATTAAAGTGACATTCAACATATAAAAGTATTTATGAGCTAGTTGGATAAAGATTTATATTCTTGAAAATATATTAGACTATATTTTAGCATATCTGAAGAACTTCTAGAATAAATAGTTTGGGATGATTGAATTTGCCTTTTAGTGGGAGATCAAAAAATTATAAAGGCAGGAGTTGTCTTTTTTTTTTCCAGTTTAAGGAGATTATGCATTTTAAAGTAGATAAAATGATAGGCATCCCAGAACTACAAAAAATTTAGAGAAATATTCCAGTAACTATCAATTTGAATGAAATCCTTTACCTAAACACCAATACAGCAATTTTCATTGAGAGCTAGAGGCTTTCCAAGTGAAATACTGGCTCTGGAGAGAAAATTCAAAGATTCCCTTTGAAGTCTGTTTGATGACAGAATTTGTTTTAATTATTTAAAATAAATTCTGTCATCAATTTTGCTTTATTGAGAGATAGGATGTATGAGAATAATTTGTCAGTTTTATCAGGGGACATTGCATATTCAACTACTGCCAGCAAGGAAAAAAAAAAAAAAAAATGATAGCATCTCTATGGCAACCTCTGTTTTAGGTGAAGATAATATTAAAAATATTTCATATAAGGTCTTATGGGGTATGAAAGCCCACCATGTTCTAAGTGTATGTGGACAAGTGATTTGGGTGAGCTAGATGTGCAATGCTCTGTAGTGACACACTGGCTTGCTTTTTTTTTTTCTATTGGAGTGACATTGGTTGGCAACATAGTTTCCAGGTGTACAACTTTACATTACCCATGCATTGCATTATGTACTCACCACCCAGAATCAGCTCTCCCTCCATTACCACATATCTGGTGTCCACTCCCAACCCCCCTTACCCTCAGGTAACCACCAAACTATTGAGTGTGTCCTTAAGTTTTTGTTTCTTTGTTCCTTTCAGTTTTATATTCCACCTATAAGTGAGGTCATGTTTCTTGATTCTTTCAGTCTGATTTATTTTACTTAATACGATGGTTTCAAGGTCCATTCATGTAGTCACAAAAGGCTGTATTTCACCTTTTCTATCTCTGAGTAATAGTTCATTGTGTAAAGGTACCACAACTTCTTTATCCAGCCATTTATCAAAGGACACTTTGGTTGTTTCCATGACGACTTGGCCATCATGAACAGTGCTGCGATGAACATTTGGGTACAGATATCTTTGCACATTGAAGTTTTTAGGTTTTTTGGTAGATACCCAGTAGAGGGACTGCTGGGTCATATGGCTTGTTTTTTTGAATCAGGTGTTTAAACAAATATATTTTTGAGAGAGGGTTATAAACTAACCTATCAGTTCTCTTCATGACTTTTGCTTTCTTGAGGCCTTTGTAGGGGTAACCTTGAGCCATACAGATTTCAAGATATACAGGAATTGATGAGGGACATTTAAGGTAATCTGGAAACTTCACAGGGAGCACTATTGTATTGTCAGACACTAGTGCTGGTTTTTTGTGGTTGTTTTTTTTTTTTGTTTTTCTTTTGCCACTTTCTAGAAGATACATCTTTGTTGTCTAGACTCAGTACCTCTGCATTAGATTTAGAAAACTAAAATAATGCACTTTAACCCCTAGGGAGAACTCAATGGTCCTTCTGCCTACCCATTTCTGGTGTGAGCCAAGAATATAACTCAGCCATGGTATTAGTGATTTTGGACATGGAGAGGGAGGAACAAATAACTTAAAGGCACTATTGTCCTCACTGGCACCCTCTTTGGATTGCCTCTTTTGAAACAGTTACCTCCAAATTGTATGGCTATGTTTCCATGTCCTTGTCCTGTTGCTCCTGCATTAAATAGTTCTTCAAGATGGGAAGAACACAGGGAGCCGGGCCATATGGTTGCAGCTCTTCCCCAGCTCTGGCACTTCCAGGCTCCCGAGCCGGCAACACTGTCCAAGTCCTATGCTCCAAGGACACTACATGATACAGCTGATTGGCTGAAAATTACATTGACATTGGGCACCTCCATCTTCTTGTGGGTATATCTCATCCAACAAAATAATTAAGAAGTTTTAGGATACTAAAGAATAAATGAGTTGGAATAAACTTTTAAAAATACTATTATAATACAGTATGATCCAAATAGTTATTAAAGCAGGTTGAAAATCTGAAATGTAAATATGACTTGATGTATATGAATATGTCAAGTCAGCATTTGTGTTTTGCATCATAAGTTAAAAATAAAAATACTTTTGTATTCTTAAGAAAAAAAAGGGGAGGGGGGGAGTACCCAGAAGCATTAGAACATGTAGAATTAAGGTAATAGATGAGACTGGAAAATTATGGAGCGAATTTCTCCACTTGCTTCTGAATCTACAGACAACTCCTTGCTGTTTGTGCTCTCCATCTCAGTTCAAAATTTCTAGAGCCCAAGAGATATTCTGGCTGGGCCCATCAGTGAAAGAACAATTAGGGTTATAACTAAATCTCTTTTCAAATGAGATATTGGAGAAACAGTATCTTTTTCCTTCCTATTCTCATCTTCCTTAACCCCGGATATTTAGTATAATCCTGTCTGTCCTGACAAGGATACAGTGCATTCTAGTTTTAATCTAAAATGTCCCTTAATAAAATAACTGACTAGTGTCAAAGTAGAGTTACTTTAGGATTCATTGCTGTATCCTTTGATTCATCTACTTCTAGCTATGACATTGATTGACATTTATAAAATCCCTAAGTCTCTAGACAATGATAATTATTATCTTAAAGCATACAGTCAAAGAAGTGTGGGTGAAATTATGGGGAAAGAAAAAATTCTCTTGACTTATTTTTTTTCAAAATTATGTTAATAATAGCTATTATAAATCCCAGGGAAAAAATCTGAACAAATAGAATTTTTTATCTGATGTTTTTAAACCAAGAATTTATCTTTGGTTGTTTTTCTTTTTATTTTGCTTGCTGGCTTGCCTGTTGGCTCTATGTGTACATTTTAGTTAGCACAATACTAGATTGTTTTTTGACTAACTCTGATTATCATTCTAGATGGCAATAGCTGTGAGATTGTAGACTAGTATTAAAGAGCTAGTCATTTTACATTTTTAGAAGTTCTGAGATAAAGCATTGAGGCATCAACTAAATATCAATCATTTAAAACACTGATAGTCACGTTAATAGTAAACTTAATAGAGTCTGTCCTTTTAAAGACACATTCATGATTATATACTTTCTAGATGTTAAAAGTACATCTATTTGATAAACATATTGACAGGGGAATTCCAACAGCCGTGAAAATATAGAGCCCTGATCATCAGCCAAATAAACTAAATTCTGCTCTCAGTTAGGTCATTTGTTTTCCTGTTCAGTCATTCCAGAATTTGAAGCCAAGTAGCTGAATAATATTGCAATACAGCCATAAAATTATAGTCCACAAGAACATTCCTAAAACAATAGGGTAAAAATCTATTTGCTGTAAATTGTACCAAAGCAAGATGATATCGAATGATAAAATATGTAGAGTAGAACCTTAAAAGGTTTCTATTCACTTTCAAACGGCCCTGCAACAAATGCATTGTAGTGCCAGTCCTTTGGGGAGGGAATCGGTACTCATGTTTCTGATTTATAACTGGTTTCTGTTTGACAGTTAATCCTGGACTTGTAATATACTTTGGCTGCAAATTTCCTCCATTCTAAGCCTCCGATTTAAAATATTCAGCTAAGTCTGGAAAGTTCTGTGAAGAACTGGGCAAAGCTAGAAACTCTGCTCCTCCTGCAAATATTTCATGCTTACCCCAAGATGGTCAGACTATTTTGTTTTTCAAAGAGAAAAATACCTAATTCCTTCCTAATAATAAACACACAATAGCCGTTGGTTCGTATCTATCTCCACTTTCCTTATTCCAAGGACTCTGATTAGCTCTGGAAAGGGGACAAAAGGTTATCTTATATTACCACCCACTGAAACTTTTCTAGATAGTTATTACCTGCATGGGAAAGTTAAAACCCTATATACAAAAAGCCATGAACATTGGAGCTAACCGGGGTCCTTCAGTTTGGAATGTGGAGGCCCTCAGGTCTCTGGTAGTGTTACTTTTATAAAACTTCTTGTCAAGGAGCCAGGGTCCCAAAGCAGGGGGATGGACATGTCAGACTGTCATGATTTTCAAGTCTATCAGATTATTAGATAATCCATGCATTTGTAATGAGCCAGAAAGAGGAAGAAGCCCATAAATGAAGACATGAAAAGGTAGATTACAAAACAGAAATATGCTAAAACTACAAATGATATAAACACTATTTTTCAGGAAAAAACAGGGAGACAAGCGTTGTTGGCTTTAGGAAATTGGTAGAGAAGAGACATGAAGAGGAGGCAGACAATACAGTATAGAATAAATTTTGTAGGCACTTACTGAAGCCAGAATTTTACATTCATTTTTTTGGAGCTCTCTGTGCTTCCTATAGGATGACAATGGAGTATGTTCCCAGATCTGGCATTTGTTAGACTATTAGGATTTGAATCTTGGCATGGCCACTCACTAGTTCAGTAATGCCTTGTCAAGAGTCTTAAATTAGGGGAAGCTGGGATGGCTCAGTGGGTTAAGTGCTCGCTTTGAAGCCCCGGGGACTGAGGATCAAATCCCAGCCCATGCGGCCCCACGAGCTGAACTGGGGTGTGGCCCCAGTTCAGTTCTTGCTGGGGCCTATGTTGGAGGCTTTTGGTCCAGTTCCTGCCCTGCGCAGCCCCGCGTCCAGCTGTGGAGTAAAACTATATGAAAAACTAATGTCAACTATGGAGACTGCTCTGGGCCCTCCCCCTTCTCTCTGTTTCTCTCTGTCAAAAATCAATAAAATCTTTAAAAAAAAAAAGAAAAATAAAGAGTCTTAAATTGTTCTGTATAGAAATTTAAGACAATTTTCTTACTGTGAAATGGGGCAAATGATAATGATAATATGTTTCATAAGGTAATTGTGTTAAGAGATTTGTTAATACAGGTAAAGCACTTAGAATAGTAACTAGCTCACTGGTAGTTCCCAATAAGTGGTGACTATCATTAATATTTATTATTGATACTAATAACTCCATGGGTTAGGGAAAATGAAAGGTACTCATTAATATATCATGAATTAATATCACAAAGTATTTTCCAAAAATGTATTATTTCTCAAAATTTTGCTTTGCTTGTTTTATAATAAAATTAATGACCACTAAGAACATTTGGTGATTCATTTAAAAATGCCTATTCAGTACCTATTAAGCAATGCATTGTGCAAACAGTGGGGGGAAGATTTTAAACAATGAAAAGACACAATGGTCAAGAAATATATTATATCTTACAATTTACTTTGTAAACTATGTAATACTGTGTAAAATTTATATATATATATATATATATATATATATATATATTGTTTTGAACATTAGATTTTTGTCACTGTCTGATCTAAGAATCAGCCTGAAATGGTTATTTTTAAGAGTTTGCTGCATTAGTATTTAGAACTTGTCAAGGTTTTATTGCCTATGAGTTCCTGAAGATATTTTCTTCCATTAATAAACTCCTCATGTGGAATACTAAATTTACTACGCTGCTGTTAGATTTGTAATTACTCTTAAAAATCATATTCTCTGTCACCACTTTACAAAAATTTTAGTACCTATTCTTGCATATTGATTTCTTTGCTTGTTTTCTGTTAGGTTTGAAATATGGCACAGTGTGAAAGAATAGAGGGAGGATACGTGTTCAATATAGGTTTTTCCATACTCAGAGATCAAGAAATAAATCAATGTCATTTTCTAACTGAAGGTCAATGTCATATAATTTATAGGAAGTTGAGACATTTTAGACTGTTATTCAAATACAAATCATCTAGCATGAGATTTATATTAAATCATATAATTCTATTATTTTATTAATAATTTTGGGAAAATATTGCTTTTTTATCTTTCTGGTAATTAAATATATTTCATTATATTAACTTTAAGGATTATCTTTAGAACTTACTGTCAGTGAAAATGGTTTAAACCTAAATATCCATTGTATATGCTCACACACTTCCCTTTGCCTCAACACCTACCCCATGAATTCAGATGAAGTTAAAATATAAATCTTTCATATTATGCAGTTATTATTGGAAGTGTTAAAAGTACTATGTTTTTTGTTTTGTTTTTTTAAGGAATTTATTTAATTTTTTTTTTATTGTTTTTGACAGAGAGAGAGAGAGAGACAGAGAGAGACAGAGACAGAGAGAGACAGAGACAGAGAGAGAACTAAGCTGGGGGAACTCCCCAGTTCAGCACCTGGGTCCGTAAGGGCCGGGACCGGGACTCGATCCTCAGTCCCTGGCACTGCATAGTGAGCATTTAACCCACTGAGCCATTCCAGCTTCCCCAAAAGTACTCTGTTTTCATTTGACACTTACCATTCTACGTTAGCTTATTCCAGAAACTGATGCTCGAAATTTATTCATTCATTATGTATTTAAACTGTATTATGTAAAAAAGTATTGTACTAAATGAATATATGTATCAAATTTCATAAGAAGTCATTTATGGTTCTGTAATTTTAGAATCAGGCATAGATATAAGACAATTGTTTTCAAGACATGTAATATGAGAGGTAGACAAGTACTGAGGAAGTGTTCAACAAATACTGAGGAAAGGGCATCATTTCCGTTTTGAGCAGGAGGAATAGCTCATGCAAATGGTAGATGCTTAGCTGAGTGATTTACATGTGGCACTCTGAGTGTGAAGTGCATTCCTAGTTGAGGGAAGGTTGTGAGCAAACATGCAGAGACAGGAACATATGATGAGTGTTGGTGGACTCTCTGACTTGTGGCCAACTGGCTAAATTTGGTCTGTAGAGATGTTTTGCTTGTCCTGCATCTTAATTAAAATTCTTTAGAATTGTTGCCAACATTAAAAAACAGGGAAATTATGGGTTTCCAATTTCCTGTGAAAATGTGAAGAGTTATCTATATTTTATATTCCAACAGCCCTACACAGCAATTACTTGGAACTGAGAAGCTGCTGCTTTACTCAAAGGGAGACATTACTTTCTTTTCTTCAAACAACTGGCTTCTTCATTCATTTAGGTTATTTGCTTTGTTTTTGTAATTGAGTTTTAAGGCCAGAATTTCAAGGTTAAAGCTATGTGCAATTGATTGATGTCTCTGTTTTAGAATGTGTTAAAACTTGTAAAATTAATTGAAAATAATATATTTTCTATAAATTAAAATATTGTAAAATCATTTTTTGGGGAAGACTAAATGTTTTCTTCAGATTTAATAGAATTTGCACTCTAGGTTATGTTGTCGTCATTATCACTAATAATCAAAATAAAGTTTTTATTTATCTCTATTTTCAAAGGTAAATTCGCTGTTGAGGAAATACTTTTAGAATGTCAATAATTTTAGATCTGAGATAATATTTAACCAACTCAATACATGTATACTATTGATTGGTTGATAAAATATGTATTTAGAGAAAGTTAGGATGGCTCAGTGGGTTAAGCAAGTACTCACTTGGCAGCCCCGGGGACTGAGGATCGATTCCTGACCCTGGCCTGTGCAGACCCATATGCTGAACTAGAGTGTGCTTCTCATGTGGGAGGCCCCAGTTCAGTTCTCACCCCCTGGTTCGGCCCCTGGCTGGAGGGGTGTGCCTCCCATGCAAGAGGCCCTGAGCCCAATTCCAGCCTTGTGCAGCTCCTGCCCACCTGTGTGCAATGATACCATGTCAAAAACTGATGACATGCAACTAAAGAGACTGCTCTGGTTCCTCCCCTTTTCTCTGTCTCTGTCAAAAACAAAATAAATCTTTTAAAAAATATATGTGTTTAATGTAAAAAGTTATTTTTATTTTCTAATATTTGGATCACATAAAATAAAAATTGGGAATTTTATATATTTCCAAATCTTTTTACGTTCTTCCCACCAACAAAAGTGCTCTGCTATTTCTTTCTTATTTTTCAGCATCAAGTGATCAGTAAGAAATTTGACGCAGTTAATACCTTCCAGAATAATAAACTGAATAATTAGCCTCAATTTGGTGAGCACCATTTTGTGCAAGTATTTTATACACCACCATTATGAAACCAAATCACTCAGTTGGAAATGAAACCTTTCATTTTATATATAAAATTATTCTTCTCTAGTTCAGATGTATAGCATATTGTGGAGGAGAGAAATTTTCTCATCTTTGCTCTTAGTTCTTCTGGCTGGTCTAATAATCCAATTGACATGACACATATTAACAGGAGAAAATAACCAAATATAATACATATGTTTATATGAGGATTCTATAAGAATATGGGGCCACGAGGGCATATTGGGCTGTTAGAGCTTATATGCCACCTTGAGGTAAGGAAAAAATGGTGACCATAGAATTGAAACTTCAAAGAGGCAAAAGGCAATTCACTTGTTGATGGAAAAGCAAATGTTTGATAAACAAATGTTTGCTGGACCATCTTTAATAATAGGATAGAGAAAATAAATTAGTCTTTCTAGGGTCTTTCCTGCCTGTCACATACTAGTTCATATGAAACTACTGTTATCTATGATGATAGCTTCCTGCCAGTAGTAGTTCCTCTATCAAAATTATTTTAGACAATTGGGAGAAAGTCAAAGGTTTTTCCTGGGTCTTTGTTTCTTAAAAATAATTAGCTTAAAATAATCAACAACCCAAAGAGTCATAATCCCCTTTAGTAGTTAGACCTTTATACATTTGTTATGTAATCCAAGAAACAACTACTTAGAGTAAATCGAGTATTAGTAATATGTAATAATTATATATTAATATATAATAAGTAATATGATTAGCTTTCCATAATTCATAATGTGCTTTCAAACTATGATATTAAGTGTCCATTTGGACACTTAACTTTAAAAAGTGGGTATTTAGACTTAATAATGAGACCTTTTTTTATTTATGAAATTCAGTGTTATAGAGATGCCACTGCTTACTTTCAAGTTGTTCCATCATTCTCATAAATTGTCTTATTAATTTGTCCATCCAATCATTGTTGGGATGTCCTGTGTAATCAGTAAAGATATTTAATTGCTTCTTTTTTTTTTTTTTTAAAGATTTATTTATTGTTTTTGACAGATAGAGAGAGAGATACAGTCAGAGACAGAGAGAAGGGGGAGGGCCCAGAACAGTCTCCATAGTTGCACATCATTGGTTTTCCACATAGTTTCATTCCACAGGTGGGCGGGGCTGCACAGGGCAGGAACTGGGCCGGGGTCTCGCCTTGGTGAGAACTGAACTGGGGGTACTCCCCAGTTCAGCATATGGGTCCGCACGGGCCGGGGCCGGGATTCGATCCTCGGTCCCCGGGACTGCAAAGTGAGCGCCTAACCCACTGAGCCATCCCGGCTTCCCTTTAATTGCTTCTTAATGTCAAATAAACTATTGTTTATTTAATAATTTCTATGTTTAAGGCATTCTACTAAGCAGTTGATATAAATTAACTTTTTAAATCATCACAATGACCTTATGATGAAGGCACCATTAGTAACCCCACCATATAAATGGGAAAACTGAGTCATGGAGATATTAACTCATTTGCCTAAGGACACACAGTAGTGGTGGACCACATTCAAGTCCAGGAGATCTAGCTCAAAGCCCATGTTCCTCACCTCTAAGATCTGGTAGTGTAGACTAGACTAACCTTAATTTTATAAAAGTGCGGATGAGATTGATATACTTCACATAATTAGTCTTTCTCAGAGATACTCAAAATCCCAGTGCTATGCTGAGTTGACTTTGTGAAACTATTTCTAATTCTTTTTGCATTTAACAGGGCTATATAAAGCACTCATAATACACCTCCCTTTTGATGCACCCCCTGTTAAGGGTTAACAGAAAATTGCTATATTATTCTGGGGAGAGGTCACAGTTGAAAACAATAATGAAATACTATTCTGCTCTAAATTATGCCTTGTGTTTAGAACTGAGGCACAGAGAGGACAAGTCATCTGATCATGGCCAGAGAAGTAATAAATGGTGGACTTTAAAAGGGATTGGAAGATTTCCTGCAAATTTAGAGAATACCAGGGTTATTTGATAGGATCCTCCCACCACCACTATAACAGCATGCTCAAGAAGTCAGAGATATACCCTCCTCTGCTATGACAAAGTTTCTTATGTCTGAAGTTATGCAATGGATGCTTAGTAGACTAACTAAAATATCTTGAATATACTCAATAATAGAGACAATACCTTGGAAGAACCAGTGATAAAACCAGTCAAAACCCCACATTTTTAGCTGGCAGAGGGGTCACCCTGAGCTAGACATATAACTACCCATTTTCATAAACAGATCTTGATCTGTTTTAATTAATACCCTTTCCTTTCAACACTTTTTCACAAATGGCACAAGTGAATTCTGTGAAATGTATGGCCAGAAAGAAGATTGAGGGATGCAAATATAGGAAATGAGAAGGGAGGAGGAGTAGGGAGTGAGCATTAAACATATGGTGACAGAAAGAGAACGGACTGTGCATGGTGAGCACATAATGCAATACATAGACAATATAATGTAGAATTGTACACCAGGAGCCTATGTAATTTTTACTAACTAATATCATCTCAATAAATTTAATAATTAATAATAAAAAAAGATCTGAACTGAAGATTAAAAGTGCATCATCAATGAAATTCCAATTTTCTCTAAAATATTTAGAAAGTAAATATTTGACTAAAATAGTTTTAGACTGGACTATGCCTACGTGGTAGAGCTAAATTTAGTTTACTCTTTGCCAAGGAGAAATAAATATTTAGAGCTAATCAGGATAAAGTGAGCTTTATGTTTGTGTACATCTAAATAGTGGTGACTCAGAGTTGCTATGTCTTATGATTGCATGTGAGTGTAAAATGCATTTTTCTATCTGTCTATCTATCTATCTATCTATCTATCCATCCATCTATTATCTATCTATCATCTATATGTCTTTACCTATCTATCTGACTGCCTATGGGACTATACATTTACCTATCATTTAAAAAAATATATATTTTATTGTTTTGACAGAGAGAGACAGAGAGAGAAGGGGAGGGGCCCAGAGCAGTCTCCATAGTTGTACGTCATTTGTTTTTGACACGGTTTCATTGCACACACGTGGATGTGGGGCCTAGCAGGGCTGGAACTGGGCCAGGGGCCTCCCACATAGAAGGCACAATGCTGCAAACTGGGGGCCTCCCACATGGGAAGCACACCCCAGTTCAACATATGGGTCTGCACAGGCCAGGGCTGGGACTTGATACTTGGTCCCTGGGGCTGCTAAGTGAGTGCTCAACCCACTGAGCCATCCCAGAAACCTCTATCTATCTTTTTTTTTAAAGATTCTTTTGTATTTTTTTTGACAGAGAGAGACAGACAGAGAAAGACAAAGTAGGAGGGCCCAGAGCAGTCTACATAGTTGATAACATTAGTTTTCCATATAGTTTCACTCCACAGGTGGGTGCTAGGCTGCGCAGGGCAAACTAGGGGAACACCCCAGCCCAGCACATGGGTGCACATGGGCTGAGATTTGATCCTCGGTCTCTGGGGCTGCAAAGCGAGTGCCCAACCCACTGAGCCATCCCAGCTTTCCCATACCTATCATTTTTGATAACCTGTCTAAAGTGTTCAGGATAGCCTGAACTGTCTACTGACAGATACCATATATTTTTGGTTCCATTTTGTGGTTCAAATGCATTAGAGAGCCGCTGGGATAATGGAAGTGGAGGCCACTTGTCTGCAGTCAGTCGCCTGAGAGCAGTGGCTGCGGCCTGGCTCCACTTGCAAAGGGAGTGTCTGGGTGGGATGAAAGCACGCTACTGTGAATCCTAAAAAGGGGCCTGGAGGGCCCCGTAGTGTGGTCAGTGAAGGTGCCCCAAGGTGTGTGTTACAATCACCATTTCCCTGGTCTGAATCCTGTGAATGAGTCTTTAATAAAATCACTCACAGTTGATTTGGCTGTTGTGAATGTTTTAATGGCATTTTCTCTGTGATTTTTTTGCTGGTATACCGAAATGTTCTTGGTTTCATGTATGTAAATGTTGTCTCTGTATTTCTGGTGGACAATCCAAGGAATAATAATTAGGTGAATATCCTGACAAAGATAATAATAATGAGTCTTCAGTATGGGAATCAGTCAGGAAAGAATGTTGTTTAGTCTTCGTTAGCTTCAAGTACGAAAATGCCGATTCGCATAGGTATGTAGATCCGAAACAAGAATAAATATATTCGCTACATTTGGTGATACTGGGATATTTTTCTCGGTTGACATATTTCCAAAAATCTTCTTCAAATTTTCTGGCTTGTAAGATTAAGTCAGTTTGTAAAATTATAATTTCATTTTCTAATGCCTTTTGATCCATATGAAATATGTCTGAAAGTTTTTGGCTAATGCGCTTCACACTTAAATCTTTTTAAAAGGAAAAGATATAAATTCTACAATTTCTTTAATTTTTTCAAAATCCTGGAATCTTACCTCCAAATCTTCAATTACTTTTTGAATTTCCGCGACATATTTGTCGATCTTATAATTAATACTTCTTTGTTTTTGTAGGTTATCCGCCATATTTGGAAAATGATTCAGATTATTTTGTTGCAGGTCTTCTATTAACAAAATAAATTTTGTTCTATATGCGTCTATGCAGCTGATCATATCAATTACTGTTTTATTTTTACCTTGTAATTCTAAATGTAAATGACTTAATATTGAAGTAAAATCGGTAAGAAATGCTAAGTCACTAAGCCAAGTTTCATCATTTAAATTTTCACAGTTTCCATCTTGTTCGTGAAGAAAATCTATAATTTCAGGCAATAAATCACGAAATCGCTGCAGA